>JASANN010000278.1:952994-970152 GCA_031762395.1 Calameuta pygmaea | reverse complement strand
AGAGAGAGAGAGAGAGAGAGAGAGAGAGAGAGAGAGAGAGAGAGAGAGAGAGAGAGAGAGAGAGAGAGAGAGACAATATTTATTATACCAGGGCAGAGGCCCTGTAAGTATAAATGTAAAAAGTATTACAGTACAATACTTAACTCAAATCTACTATACAACAACATAATATAATATAAAATATAGCATAACGATGCTTAAACTAACAACGTTATACCAATAAAGGATTAAAAGCTAAGTTACAGATTAAGAAGATTGGCATATGCAACGCAGACTTAAAAGTAGACAAAGTGGGTTCAGTGCGAATAGAAGCCGGCAGTGAATTCCAAAATTAAACTCCAGATACTAATACCGAATGTTGGAAATTGTTGGGGGAGGGGGGAGGGGGGGAGGTGCGATAAAATACACCTTCAGCATAGAATCGATCTTCTATATGTGTACGTGTATATATATGTACACGTTATACATGCACATAGGTATATAAATACACTGAGAATAGTTGGCAGTTAGTAAGGGATGTGCGGAGGAGTTGGTTTCCTTGTTTATTTTGATACAGCATGCACCTGACGTTACGTAATTAAATGTACAGCCATAACAATGCACTTTCCATACTCCAATAGTGGGGGGATAGGGGGGGTGGGGGGGAGCGCGAAGAAAGCAAAGAATAAGAAAAAAAATAAAGAAAGCACAAAGCATCCATCTTCCGTATCGAAACAAACGTAATGGCCAAATGCGATAGCAAGAATAACCGCGAACCGTCGGGACGTCGAGCGTCGCTGACGAATAACGACGCCATAATGGATCCCTGGAAAATTGTCGAAAGAACTACTCGATCAATGATACGTATAGCGCGGAAGAAAGTTTTCTAGGTGTAACAGCTGCAGCTGCAGCTGCGTTACGTTATACGACAAGGCGTACGTACACGTGTGTCTACATATGGAAATTCCGGGATCCCAGATGCGCGAGGTACTTGGATGAGCTGGGGTCTCTGCGGGGGTACGAAGTCTTTCTTGGAGTAGGAAGGGACGTTCAGGCGGTTCGAAAAATTAAAGGACGCGTTATTGTGAACGTGGCTTTATCGCTCGTTAAGCCGTCGGTGTGAGGACGCCGGGCGTCATTAAAAGGCGAGGAGGGAGCCAAGCGTTCAGTGCTCCCAGCCCTGATAGTGCAAACCCCCCTTTAGTCGAGTGTATACCGGGTTGCCTGTCGCTCTGCACAGCTATCAACCCTTATTCGAAGCTCTGTCCACCCTCGGCCACAACGCGGCCTCGTTGCCTTCGATATACACTAGAGGCTCTCTACTTGGCTGCTCTATTACTGCACTCTGTGTCCGCTGATGTGAGTCTCGTTTAGGTCGAGGAGTTCTTATCGAGCAATTCCTATGTGATATGGAATCGTAGCTCTGTGGATATTTCTGCGATTGAACTAGAGGAGGTTCAAGGGGATGACTGTGGGGGTTAAAATAAATGGATTTTACGTTTTGGATCGCAGGGAAATAAAAGGAGCATTTTAGTTAATTAAGGGGGGGGGGGGGGGGTTCATGTCTGTTTCTAATGACTGGTCAAGATTTTACGTACAAGGACGCTTTTTGTCTTCGTCCTTATCTCGCGGGATTATCGGTTTTAGGAGAAATGGAATTTCTCGAGAATACACGGCCGACCGAGCACTTCCGGTACACGTTACCACAAATAGTCCCATTGTTACTCTTGGGGAGGAAAGTCCCCCGGAAGTAAGGGAGTCACAATATTTGCAGAAACGATACAGGCTGCGGCAAATGTTATTCCGCGCGGAGGAAGAAAAGAAGAAGAAGACGGTGATTGGTCGATTTTCCTTTTCTCTGTATATAACTCTGCTGGTTCTCTCTTTTTTTCTTCTTATTCTTTTTCACTGTTGGTCTTTTGCCGCTTTCCGTTTCATCGGATACCCCCGGACGTATAGGGCGCCAGCTCTGGCTGGACCAGACGCTTTTCAGAAGAACAAAAACACGAAAGGGATAGGATCGACGGTACTGGGGCGATTTCGCGATAAGAGTGAAATTTTACACCCTTTTGGTCTTCTAAGCAGCCCCTGTACTCCGGAGATCGAGCGAGCGCGCTCCTTTCGTTCCTTCGGGAAAAATTATCCTTTTAGTTCCCTACATTTTTGTTACCCCTCCTGGCCGCGACCCGATTCCATCTTTTAACCAAAAAAAAAAAGAAAAGATCGAAAAACTCTCAATAAAAATTCTACCGAAATAGAGAGATGGAATTTACAAAGTTCGACTTTATTTATCTTCCATTCCTCTCGCAAGATCATCCCTTAATGGTTTCGGCCCTGAGGGATGCAGCTATTGATTTCTCCCGAGGAATAACACATCCCACATGCATACCTATAGGTAACTCCAGAAAAGACAACCGTATCGTATATCGATATTACAGCGATGAATGACTAATTGAAAAAGCAATAACACAGTGGAAGCAAATCAAAATTAAAGGAAGCTGCGCCCCATCGCCAAAATCATATTGCAATAGATTAAAAGTATCAATTGACTTAATCGATTGGAAAACGGGCGATATCCGGCCGACTCTCGTCGATTCTCTTTACACGAAAGTTAAAACTGCGTGACTGGACACAACAGAGATGGGTCGGTTTCTTATTCAATTAACCGTAGGACAATCGATAACTCGTGGAGGCTTCGGGTACGTAGAGGCTGACAGGGGGGGGGGGGGGGTACAGGAGGGCGTAACAAGGGAGCAAGGAAGATGAAAATAGCCGCAGAGAGCGGAAGGGAGGAAGGGAGGAAGTGGATCACTGCAAGGGTAGTTCCAGGAAGTTAAGGCAGATACCAGCTGAGAACCGGTCCTCGTGGGCGCCGGATGTACGTAACTCATCGGGCTTCGCGCCGTGTAGTCTTTTCGTGCCGACGCTTTGAGCTAGTCAATGGAGTCAGCGAGTCGCGTAATGGATTATCGATTTTTCTTTATTGCGCAAGACGTCCCCGCGCTCGGCCGGAGATCCGGCATCAAGGATAGTGACGAGAATTCACGGTCAATTTAAAGGAGACGCCGAGACTGGTCGGTCCATCAACTAGCAAACCGTTTACCTGAACGCCGATTGCATACGCGACAAACTTGGGAAGTGCGCGGCCCGATTCTCCGGCTGCCGTGACGATGGAGGAAATGGTTCGGGAGGGAAAAGACAAGACAGGGTCGCTCTATGAAAGGGATTTGCGAGAGCATCGCTAAAGCGGGATTCTTGAGATTACCGCACAGCGTGAAAGCAGTTTAAATCCGGGTTTGGCTCCCGAGATGCGGAGCTTCTGGAAACGTCTAGAGGGGATGCTGGCTTAGCAAATCGTTCGTAGACGACAATATTGCCAGAGAATACTTTAGATTCTTACACCTTTCTCTTTTCCCCTCTTCCTTTCTCTTTTCCCTCTTGACTCCCTGACTGATTCCAGGTGCACGAGGGACTCGGCTTGCAAAGGACCTTAGAAGGGGTCGAGAGGAACATCGGACACCGGCCAGGTTGTCCCGATGGTCCCGATGGCCCAAGGGGTTGGAAATCTAAGGGGGCGGGGGTAATCCAATTAAGGACAATCGATCTGGGTTCGATCTGAGCCGGAGCTTCGTATTTGGGTGAAGGATCAAATAATTAAAAATAATGCACGAGCAACCGCGACCGGAAGTTTGTTCGCGTGTTCTCCGGCCCTCTCTTGCTTCCCCACAGTCCAAGCCCACGAAGGAACCGCACGAACGAGCCGCCCCTCGACTACGACTCTCGTTTCAACCTCTTTTGAAACCCCCTTTGCCACCTACGCCTCCCCCTCCTCCCGCCCGCCGCCCAGCAACCAAGAACCAGCAAGCACCAACCGACGTCAGCGTCGCCTCTTTGACTTTATGTCGGTTTACTGCAATGTGCACGTTATGTAATTAATCAAAGGAAAAGTATAGCAGCTTTATCCTACGTTTCATCCAGCCGAGCTTTACCCGTTCAAATCGTCACGTCACGCGTGCTAAACAGTCGCCTTCGAGTTAACTAGGGAGAAAGTCCGACCAGAAAATGACTGGTACTACTTCCGTTCAATTTTAAATCTAAGTAACGACAATTAGAGGTACAGTCATGACCAACAGTCCACACTTTCATTTTACATACAGATTATTCCCTTTGACGTTCCCACAATTCATATCGTTATCGATTTCATGTTACGCAATGTACTATCATTTAAGCCTATTACCCCTATCTTTATACCAACATTTGAATGATACAACGAAGATATGCATACCGTAATGAGGTCACATTCTTTATACCTAGTTTTTTTTAATTTTTCTTATCATACATCGAGCGATAACCCAGTACTTTTCGGACGATAAGACACGCGAAGCGTCGTATCGCACTGAAGGTGCCGAGGTTGGATATTATCGTTCTTCAGTCGGTAATGTAGAAGGGATGAAAAATGGATGATCGAAAAGGTAGGTATCTGCGTTACCTTATAAGGAGTACACACCCCCAAAAGATACAACGGGGCATCGGTCGGTAAAAGCAAATGTGGACTGGAGATAACAGATGGTACGTCAGTTTAATCAAAGTTACGTGTCGATAAGACAGAGGGGATGAAACTGTCGGTAAAACAGAAACTACAGCATTCTAGAGATAACAATAAAGAGCGCAAGTGACATTTCCGTCGTTCGAGAGTCGAGATAAAATAAAACAAAATTATAAATCAAATTAAAATCCAGTCCCGAACATCGTATCGATAATTTACAAAATAAAGGTCACCGGGATAAAATTTTATTTCTCAACCAGTTCGAGACACACAAATACATTGGACAGTAATCGAATAGACGTTTGGCAATTTCACGTTAACGAGCGTCAATAATAATTATCGTACGTGTAGCAGGAAAATGCGAAGAGAAGCCACAGGGTGCGCATTAGCTCCCGTTAAAATGCCATTGAATTTCCGTTCAGTGCCGTAACAATCTCACCTGGTGCCACCACCTTCCCATTTACCTTCTGGTTCACTTTGCCTCTAGCGCTCTGCGGGGTGAGTTTAAAAATAAAAATACAAGAAATCCAGCTACACACCGACCCTCGAAATACCTCAGCGTCATATATCATCAAACGAACGTTATCGTGCATATGATTCCATTTGGAATGGACATTAGTCCACGTTATTAGGCATGTAATGCGTATTTCCAAAATACACCAGAATTAGCGACAGTGATCAACGACGCAGAGAATTTTTATGAAAGTCATGAGCGCAAAGATGCATCGTGTCAATCCTATACGTAAAATGAGTCCTTGCGTAAAGATAATAAAATACCAATTAGATATACTAACGCAGCTGTACGAATCAAACCTACCAAATTGTTTATTACGTGTTTCAGGTGTGGAACAACAGGACGTTGGAGTTTTGAATTTTTACTCGAAATCTGCTCCCCCGGGCACAATTCCCTTTAAAGACCCTTTGACTTTTTCCTGTCAAAAGCTGCCAAATGGCAGTCGACAAAAGCGACCGCACATCTGTCAAGTCTGCCCGACGCATTTGAACGGCTCGGTGTTGGAACAGGTCGTTGATATAAATAATACACGTGTACAGCGCGACTCGCTAATGCGCGCTACGCTGGAATCAAGTGGCCCTGCAGTGGGTGCAACGTGCAGCGTGCAACGTGCAATCGAAATGCATGGGGGAGAAAGTAAAAACAAAGCCAAGCTGAAAAAAAAAGAGATAACGAGAGTAAGAAGAAAAAAGAAGAAACAAAAAAAAACCACCCAAGAGCCAGCTTGTAATTGAAACGGTCCGTAGTGGCGCAAAAAAAAAACATAACAACGTCTTCCTTGGCGCAGAGGATTGTTCCGTTTGCTCCCCTTGTCTGCTTGCAAGGGTGAAACGATGGCGGAAGGGTAAAGCCGGCAAATTAAAAAAAAAACAGAAGAAAATAAAGGAGACCGCGACCGAAGAACATGCGGGAGCATTCGTGCGTTAATAATTAAACGAATTACAGCACAGGGTCGAGCCTGGCTACAATTTTGCTGCCAACATAACAACAAAGCCATGCTGTATGGTCTACGGACATTTTTTCCCAGGACAAAGTGACATCGCGAATCATGCTAAAGTCTTGGACGATCGTTTTCACTGTTTTCCCGTGCAAATTGACCGTCTTTATGCAGCTCGTGACGTCACTCGAATACAGCCTCGTGAAAATGACCGGAGCAGGATCCATTTCACAGTACATTTTCTTTCACTCTCTTATGCTCTTTGCTCTTCCAGTTCTTCGCAGCTCCTTATTTCCTCTTTTAAATTATTTCTTCCTATTGCCTCTTCATTCTTTCCACTTTCTCTTATTCCCCCTTCATCCTCCATACGTTTATTTCTTTCTCCACTTTTAGAGCTTATCATCTCCCTACGCACTCTTTCTCCTGGTCTGTTTCCTATCTTTCCTCTCTTTATCCATCTCGCTTCTGCTCAAAAGGGAATTGACAATTTAACGAAAATACGTATCCCGTTGGGTTAACGTTATTTAAATTAGAACTGCAATGCAGTCACCATCCGTCGCGAACACGTGGGTCCGGTATACCTTAAGGCAGTATGTCGCCGTCTTATTAAGGGTTCCGCGTGCTAATGCGTTTTAGCCTAGCAGCTACAAAAAGGCCACGCGATTATTTATACTACGTGCATACGACAGAATTTAACTGCCAGTGGAATATATCTGTTAAGTGACATTCGCACGGAGCTACATTCGGTATACCAAGCTGCCAAGCCGTAGGTAACACATACGTAACGTAAACCGACCTTACATAACCTAACAGCAATTACAAAGCAAGTAGCGAATCTTCGCGAAGCATTCTCAGCGCTGGATGCACATGAGGAACTCGTAGAAAATTGCCCTGGAAACGTGGAAACGTGAAAAGGTGAAAACGTGAAAACGTGGAGACGTGCCGTGCGCGCAAAAGCCATCGTGTGCGAGAATTCCTCGGTGGGCCGTTGCTGGTCGCCGATAACCATGAAATATGTTTACAATTATCGCGGCGACTGCTCCCATTACATATGCCTTGCAGCACACAGGACAACATCGAAACTTCGTTGCACAGCGCACTGATTAACGCCGATTGGACGTTGCGTCTCGGAGACATTAAAAATTATCACAGTTACACGTGACGAATATTAGACGCAATAAACGCAGTACCTACACATGCGGCCGATAGATTGACTATTGCGAAACTTATATCGCAGATAAGAATAACGAAGGAAGATAATTAAAAATATAAACACAGTCATGCATTGGATGTTTTCTTGAAATTCTTGATATTGTAAAGACGGTGTAAGGTCCAAGGTAAAAGTTTTCGTAGCTACGTACCTCCTTAACTGCTGTTACTTTGAAAATTCGATCGATCGCTTGTCGCTTGTCCCTGCAAAGAAATAAAGTAAATATCAGAAAGTATGTTGGCACACAAGTAGATCTTATGGCTATTTTACGTCCGTGTTATTCAATGCCGGAATCTTTTATCCTAGAGACCGCTGGGTCCTTTTAATATTCAAAGGGGAGATTGCGTTTTTAATTTTTGCTATAGTACATTTCTCATAACTACGTTTGATCCTTGCGAAACACTTGTGGAGCATAGGTGGATTTGCAACGAGCGAGTAAAGGAGAACGGATCGTTCTTAGGGCGAGCAACTAAAATAATCGGTCTCCTTCCGCAGCAGGAAGTTCGCCCAGGCGAAGTCCCCGATTTATTTGTCCAGCTGTCTCGACGACAAACGGCCACGACAGCTTGACAAGTGGGTTCCCATGGTACCGCTTGTTTATCAGGGATTCGGAGGTGAAAATACGTGGCCGGGCGAAAAAATTAACCGCGCAAACGTCTCTCCGTGACAAATTGTCAGTCACGTTTCGTTTATGGTTTGATCATGGGAGTCAATGGGCTAACTGCTACTTCGTTAAACGACCTTAAATTCTTGTCGGGGAATTTACTTAAACGTCAGGAAATACCTCGTACTCGATTCCAACGTGCGTGAGCGTGCTGTGCAAGATGAGAATGAGACAGGAGACTATCAGAGACTAAACTGGACGGATCAGAGGAGAAAAGTCCGAAGAGTACGAGAGATAGGAGAATAAATGAGAGTGACAGAGAAAGAAAGAGTATCGGAGAAACGAGGAGAGAGAAAGAGAAGAGTGCACGGCTACTCACGCAATGGGACTCGACTTTTTATAAGGATATTTCAGAATAATATTGATCTGTCCGTGTGTCGTACATTTAGGGAATAGGGAATTTTAATTCTCGTAGAAATTTCGAGCATCCAGCAGTTAAGCAATGAATTGATAAAAGAGGGTAAACAAATAGCTGATGACCGCCGCGAGTCAAACAAGTAGCGTACACAAGGTAGAACTCACCACATTCAATGTATTTTGCACGGATCCGAAATTCTTTGCTCGCCACGCACGTCACATTATAAAAGCACGCACTTGCACATCGTTCTACGCACTACACGGAGGTAGAAAATATGTGTGAAAAAGGTATAAAAAAAGGATTGTTAGGAAACTGACGAGAAATCGCCATAACAGACTAGACACTAGGCGGCCATGTTGTCATGTCACGCCGAGCTGCTGCCATCTAGCGTCTTACTCCCGAACACTCTAGCTAACCGACCGATGTACCACTTGTACGCACTGTACACACTAGCGCTCCCGCGTCACTCCTATGTACCTTCTGTACGTATTATCTACTTTCGTTAAGGTACCTTTGTCTTTATTGATGATTAAGGAAAAGGAAAACATTAGCACATGGTTTTTACGAGCTGATCGATATTGGGAATGAAAGCGATATTCGCTCTTTCATTCTCTACTTCGGGGGCTCAGGCTTCAGTAGGATATTCGAATTTCAGTAATGTTACACCTGCGTCTGGCTGATATGTATCATGTGATATAAAAAATAAATATCTATGAATATTGAAAACCTCGTAACTTTAATGAACACCCCTTCGCTGTCCGATAGTCCTCAAAATATTGCTTTAGTACACGATCTATGAAATAATCAATTTATCGTGGATCGAGAATATCTTTAAATTCTGTCAAACCTCTTTGCTACACTGATTGGTGGTCTCTATGGTCGTTCGATGCGTGTAAATTTGTCGCTATACGAGCGAATTTACGGCTTGCAATTAACTTGGCGGATCGGGATTAGTTTGACAATATAAAGATATGCATTAATTTTTTTTTTACCGTTTATGGGATGCTGGTCCGGCGCTTGCGCAGTGGGCATCTAGTAACGATATAAACGAGCGATATACGTGCCAGGTATAAATTGCATTCAGGAAGAATTAACGCGCTGAAAAAAATTACAGTCGCACCCGATCAAGCGGATGCTGGAAAATGGACCTTTGCTGTAAGTGAAAGAGAAAAAAAGAACTGAAGATTTCGGCGGGCTGAATTGATCTCGGCGCGTAAAGATTGAACGAATCTAGGAATCAACTATACAAGAACAAGAAGAAGACGGGAAGACGAAGAAGAGGATAATCCTGTAGTAAGTGACCTTTTCTTTTCTCCTTATTTTCTATTCGTCTCAGAAGTTTGTGTAAGTGATCTTTTGAAATATTCGCAAAGAGACGAAAGGAGATAGGACGAAAGGAGTTTCAGTCAAAAATCGATTTTTCGAATGAGCGGTTCCGGATGCAAAAATCGATATTAAATTTTTTTTATTTGTACGTAACAGTCAGCACTCCCGTGATGCATGCACACTTTTTATTCGTATCTGTCCAATCGTGAAGTTACGGTGCAAAAACGAATTTTCGAAGTCTACGAACGTAATAAAAAAAACCAATTAACGTTTTACATGCGTAATTTCGCTCTACGGCAATACGTGAGCAATGCGTTCCGTAAATCTCGACTTATCTTGCATTTTACGTGAGCCGAATTTGCAAATTACTTAAGTGTAAGTTTACAAGAAAATGCAATATTTATTCGTATTACACGTAGACATTGTATGGAGCAGGATTTTAAATGCACTGAAAATTCTGCGAATTATTCTTTTTAATTTCCAATATTTATTGCGAATTTAATCGCTTGTTACTAACAATAAGTAAGAGTGCTACTGTACATTATTTTGTTTAGCAGTTGGCGAAATCTTTCGGCACATTCGTAACGTCGCCATATCCGTCGGTAACTCTATCAACGTGTTTCCGGAACACTCAGCCTTACGTAACACGAAACTCTGTAAGACTTCTAGGTCTAATTTATCTTCAGTGAACGATTCCATAAAGAGCGCTGCAACTAGTCTTTGACCGGTGCTGCCACCACTCGTGGCGTCACCTGTACTACTTGCCGTGGCATCCCGCATTCGGTCGCGTAATCGCGTTCCGTTCGCGAAACAAGAATACAATTGTCGAACATGACACTCTTTTGCACGTAGAAAGTTACCTTTTGGATTCATTACTTTTCTTATAATTCAACCGCGCGAATTACACGGTCGCCGCGTTTATTACCTTTGTTCGCAACTACTTTCGACAATACTTCGTACCACATTCTGACGCAGTGCAGTTCCTCCTCTTGTCTCTACGTACTATCTAACTGCCGTTTTATTACATCGTTCTGCCAGTGGAAAGGAAGCTGAGCCTTTGATGATTCATAAGCAAATTAACGAGGAAATCTTTGTACGTTCGTTTGACAGGATCAGAGGAAAATTCGTAATCGTGTAATCGCAGCCTGGGGTAAGTTGAGAAACATGAAAAGTGAATGTGAACAAATATGGCGGCGACAGACATTAGAGTACTCGCATGTCCACGCAGTTGACACGTGTCAGCCGTTGCGTGCAACAAATTGCAACATCATGGGAGAACATGTTTCCATTGTAAGGAATGTCCAGTTTGTCGGAGTGCCATAGTGACGAGTACACTCGGGAAACAACGCTCTCGGTATTCCTTATTTATTCTGCCTGACTTCCGTCTGCCCCTTTCAGATCGATATCCGGCATGATTCTATTTTTGAGAATAACCATCAATTTTCAAGCCCAGTTTTGCTCTACAGAGCGTCGATGCGAACGTATTAATGTTCGCAATTTCATGAACAGTATTCGGGTTCTCCATATACACATATATGTATGTCTCTGCATTCAAAATGTATATGCAATTGCACGCTGGGAATCGCTCGTCCCACTGTGGGAAAATGCGCGTCGTGCGTCACAACACAGCCGCCCGTCCGTGTCTGTTTCTCTGTGGTCGTTGAATAAAATATTCACAGTATTGCGTCTCGTTTCCCTCAACAGTTAGAATCTCTTCATATCGACAGTAAGATGGGCGCGTGTGTTCGAGCGCAAAGTCCGAAATTAGGAAACGGTCAGGTCTCTTCGTGCCAATCTCCTTCAGGCACAGCATATTAAAGAAAAGCGTCAAGGCTGATGCGTCTTTGCAAAGGGATATGCCGTTAAATTATCTCTTCCATTGTAATTTGTTTGCTTGCCAGATAACAGCCAAGAAAAGTAGGAAACGTAAAACTAAGGAAAGGAGCGTAAGAAAGAAACGATTAGTGGGAAAGTAGCAGTCAGGCAGCCATATAACGTAGCGAAGAATGAAAACAAAAAAAAGAAAAGGTGCAAAAAAGTAGTGAGAAGATAGGAAGTTAGGAGGAAACGTTCAAACAAATGGAGGCTTCTCGTCTAGTCGTCTCGTAAAATACCTAAGAGGGCCGTCTCAGTGGTCGTCTTATGCTTTACTGCTAACTCCGTAGCTGCTTCGCCTAGTGCGCTAATTAAAAAACCACGCGTGTCCCGAGACGTAAAGATTGATTTATGGGGACGTAGGGACGCCGGGCGTCGTTCCGTCGGATCTGCCTCTTCCCGGAAGAGCTACTATTTAATACGCAGTCGGGTTCCTGGGTAACGAGGGTGCCTTTGCCTATCGAAGTCCTTCATTTGGGCTTTGGCCTTTGGGCTGCTACCACGGAAGCTCCGTTTGGCAGTCCATGGTCCTCCGGACTTGGTTTCTCCAAATTTTGCTCCCGTGGCTGCTGGTCGGACCCTCCTGAGTTCCCTCAGTATCCTCGGCCCCGCCATTTGCCTCTCACTCCCTCTCCTTAACCCCCACCACTTTTTTGACCCTAACCTCTCACGGCACCTTCCAAATTTTCTCGGATTAAATAAAGTTTGATTTCCCACGGGGTAAATCGCGGTACGTTCGTTCCTGCTCGGCATTAGGCTCTGCCAAAATTCTCCCTTCGAATCGATTGCTCTTTTACTCTCGCCATCTTCTTACTACACACCCCATTCTCGTTCTCCAGCTATATACCTAGGAAGACTCTTATGCCTAGTTTCCCCTTTGGTCTCTTAGCGATTTCCAAGCGACCCGTCAACTATACATATATACTACCTGCGCCACAGGTATAGCTATATACAGCCATCTACTTCCGCCTTCCCATCTATCCTCCACACTCTCTATCTTCCGCGAACTAGTCGACCGCGTGTGACACGTGGCCTGTCCTGGCGTCCCATTACCTACGGGAAGATTTGTGTCTTCTTTCACGGAAGTTGGATGAACGCCGTTTCGCCTCGGAAAAGTCACAATCTCTATAGTAAAGGGGAAAACCAGCGGGCATCGTTCCGCCAGCCGGCGTACTCGTTCGCATCGAAGAAGTAACCAGCGTGTCTGAGGAGGAGGAGGAGGAGGAAGAAAAGGAGGTGGAAACGATTGGTACAACCTGCCCTCGAGGTTCGCCCCCCCCCCCCCCCACGTGTTGGCCTTCCTGCTGGTTTTTCATCCACAAAGCTAGAGAAGCGACAGCAGCAGCTTCTGGAAGTAGCTGTGTAAAAGGATGCAATGGAGCAAAGGATGAGGATCGGGATGAGTCGAAGTTCTAAGGGTGCAGCGAGGCGACAGAAGTAGGAAGTGGAAGGAAGGGAGAGGCCGTGGACGCAAGAGAACGGAAGTGAGTCTAAGGCATCAGGGGGGAGGGGGGGGGGACGGAAGTAAGAGGGACCAGATTCCCGAGCACATGGCCGTCTCGCGTTGTTAGGCTAGATAGTAGCGACGCGTAGGACGGCTCGGGACGCCTCGGGACGCCTCGGGACGCCTCCGTCCTGGCAACGCGGGCCGGCAGATCGATGCCGCGTGGGGTGGGTTTAGAGTGACGTCACACTGCTCGACGGGAAACCAACGACCCTACCGCACTCTGAGAACCCCTGACACACGGCAACCCAACCTGCCAACTTGGCCGGCCTCGTCCTACTACGCTTTGCTACCGAACACACTGACTCGCACCGCTGCCGCTCGTTTCTATCTTTCCACTGCACACTCGGTGCAGCCTGCTATGTTCCCTATGTACTTTATACCATATACCGGCACACCGTATACCATATTTACTATAGGTACACTTGGCGGAAACGTGTCCGAGAGCCGCAGAAACAGTTGCATCTCGCCTCGTGTTCTCGCACTTTGCGAATTACGACTCTCTGGACTGTCTCACTACTTCCGGCAACGAGACTGTTTGCCCCCCCCCCCCTCTCTCGCGCGCTCTCTGTATACTGTATATGTATACCTCTACCTCACTGCGACCCTCCTGAAAATCAGATTTTGGAAACGGCCTGCAGCGGCCTCGGGACCGCACACTGGCAGTGCATTGGCGTTTTGCGAATATTTGAAAAAAATCGGCTGCTCGCCGGTTCCCAAATGAGAAACGAAATGGCGCGGAAGGTAGGATCGAAAAGGGAGGCCCTCCTCATTAGTAGAATGTACGAAATGGGAAATTACCAAATACGGCGCGATACGCTAACGACTCTCGAAGCAGCGCAATTGTCCTGGGATAATCGCATTAACGATTTTGCGCGCATCTGCGCTAATGATCTCGGGTTCGCGTCGCGAGTCGCGAGTCGCGATACTGGACGGCAATAATTCTGGATATTTCCAGGCCTCCCCTCCTCCCCCCCCCCGCCCCTGCTACGAAAATGACTCGTTACCCAACCTCCCACCCGTTCGACCTACCAACCCCATGCCACGATATATCTATATCTTCACTCGATGAATTAGTGTTGCAGGATAATCCAGTGTCGGTCCCATCCCCTTGTCGGATTTTCTATAGTATTTACTCGCATTTTTTTCAACTCGCTCTTCCCCTTCATTGACAGCAATCTGACAAAGTGTACTCGGTAGGTGGAGAGGGATGCGGACGAGAGAGAGAGAGAGAGAGAGAGAGAGAGAGAGAGAGAGAGAGAAAGAGAGAAACGAAAAAGAAAAATTGACGAGCGTATTCAACTGCCACGTAGGTTGGTAATCCTCATTGGGGCGACTTAGCCGTGACTGTCGACTCGACGACGTAAGACTCGTTAAGCCTCGCTTCTCCGACGCAAATTTCGACGACTCCCCGTATTTCCAAGGATCTACAGGAGGGGTCGTTTAGCTAGAGTCTTCCCGTCTTTCACGTCTCCCGTTTCCTCCGTGCACAGGTAGACGCTGATAAAAGCTGCTTGGCCCGCAGGAATGATGGGCTCAGCGACTGTCACTGCAGGAAGGAGCTTTTCAAATTTTCAGATCTGTTTAGGTGCGAAGGACCTGCTGAGGAACAGAAAGCGCTGGTAAGTCAATTTTTGATCTGACTCGTCGTGTTAACCCGTAGCCGTTTTGGCGATTGAGCTGCTGGGGGTCGGGCGGTGTACCGGTAGCTTTCGCAAAGGAAAGTGTACGAATAATTATGCCGCGAGCGACGGTTGGCTTAATCAACTTTCCATTGTAAACGTTGACAGCTATTACGGAAATGCTGAATAGAAGATTAGATTCGGTCTGATGGGGTTGCCAGACTGAACTGGGAAGAGGGTTCTTAACCGTGCCCGACCAAAGGGTAAATACATTTGAATTCCGAATCACGAGGGCGCCAAGTCGGGCGACCCGATGCCCCCTACGACTACCACTTTGAGAAGGGTAGTTTCTCTCATTCCTTTCCAATCGCGAATTCGATCTCGATTGGCAGCAACTTTTTACTTAAAAGTTCACCGGTACCATCAACCTACCCCCCCCCCCCCCCCCCTTCTTCGTAAGCAATGTCGGGATCGCGTATGCTGACGACATTCTAGAGGGGGAGAGGGGGTCGTAACGATTGCTGAATATTTTCTCGAGAGATTTGGACGATTTTGCAAACCGCCTCCCGGGGGGCCCCCCTTCAGAACCGCAGTCGTCGCTATGAATTATGCTTTCGCATAAAAGCTCCGTACGTAAAGGAAATGAAAACGGGGACCGAGTTTTGTACATATAATAAAGAAGAGACTGGCTATTACCGTCAGCTATTCGCGAATCGTACTGCGACGTAAAAGTCAATTACCGCGACCCGACGACCCTACATATAAGGGAGCCTCCACTGTTGCCAACCGCTGCCACGGCCTTTCTTCATTTCGACCCTTCGATTCTTCCGATAAATTACTGTCCCTCTCTTAGTCCTTTTCGTCGGGGGTTTCTTCGCGAGCGCTGGAAAATTTGCAGCGCGTCCTGACACCGGAGACAACCAGTGGCAGTCAGGATTTTTCTTCAATTTCAACGATACTCCCAGGCTGCCAGGAGACCAGAGATCAGACATTCGTATATGGGTACCAGGTCTCGGCTGAGGTCGGTACTCGGTTTCGAAACTACGAAAAAAAAAAAGAAGCACACGTGGTTGACGTTTCGCGAGGAGCCAACTACGGATTAGCATAGATATTGAGTCGGCCATGAACCGATAGAAAAAACATTTTCGAGTTTCGACCGGGTGGGCAGAGGAATGGAATTTTCAAAGGCTGCGCCTAAAGGCCATGAGATTCCACTGTTACGGTAATCCTAACGATATTTTCGAGTATTTGAATTTCTCGTGAGCTTTGGAAAAAATTTTTTGGGAATTTCCAAAAATTCATTAGTCACTGTCCTCGCCTCTTACCCGTCTCGTGCCTGGGGGGATATAGGAGTCACGAGATGTCGAGGATTCAGGGCGCACGATTCTGACGGTGTACTAGGTCAGTCGAACTCAATCTGGGGGTCGTCGAAGGTCAGATTATGTAACTCAGGGTTAAGTGTAGTAACGGTAATCAGAGAGCGAAGTCCGAGTCGTGCAGGTAATCGGGTCGGAGTTGCTCTACGAGCTCTTGGCAGAACGCGTGAAAAAACTTTACTGGAAATTGCGAGGGTGTTCCAAGAGGGAAGCTTTATCCCTGGTCAGATCAGCAGCCTGGAATATGAGTGACTATATCGTACGAAGGAAGAGATTAAATGCTGCTGAAACGCAAAAAAATATATTATAATGGCCAAGTGTCCCCGCAGTCTAATCGATAAGAGGAATCGATTTTCCCTTGAGAAAGTGCCAAAGGAGAGCAAAGTACGAAAATTCCGGATGAAACAAAACCTTTTCGCTCTCGCCTGCTCGCCTCTGATCCACTGACAATTAATTGCACTCGGGCTCCCTAGGAAAAGCCAATAAAATTCTAGCCACTGGATGAGGAAGTATTGACGCTCCCCCTCCCCCCTCCCCCTACCCCCGGTATAAGGGTCGTTGCGGCGCGCCAGAGAGATATTATTAGTTTTCCGGAAAAGAAGAATTTGAAAAATTTATTCAATGCTCCACGAAGCTGGTGGCTTTGTTAGGGGGCGGCAGCCGCGGAGGAGGAGGGAGAATGAGACGAAGAAGGCAGCAGCACTCGTACCCGAAGCCCCCTAAGAACTCTATAGATAATTACTTTGTACGAAGCCAGTGGTTCTCATTCGCAGTTAATTCGAAGGGGACTCACTCGCCAGTTAACGAGCCAACAAGAGGATTTTACGGCAATTCGTTTCGGTCTCTCAGCCTGTAGATGTCGTTACGTTCCCGTTTTCTTTTAGGCGAAATTACTCAAAATTCTGACTCGCTCCATCAGGTTGGTCGTCACTGAAAGCGAATTAACACGGTTTCCATTATTTAAATTCAACGAATATAAAGGGAAGGATCAGGGCTAAGTCGCACTCCAAGATATTGGCTGCCGAAGCCTCGCTTAACCTTGTATGGCTTCTTTTTGAAAGGAGCGTCCGCCTACGAAAGGGAGGATCTAGAATCTAGTTAAGAAAATTCAGCAGCCCTTCCAGACTCCAGGGCGACGGGATAGTGTGTGTGCCATTCCGTAGGTTACTATCGCGGGGGGGGGGGGGGGGGGGGGGGGGGGGGGGGGGGGGGGGGGGGGGGGGGGGGGGGGGGGGGGGGGGGGGGGG
>JASANN010000278.1:936415-952894 GCA_031762395.1 Calameuta pygmaea | reverse complement strand
GTGCCATTCTGTTGGTTACTATCGCCTCCCCCCCCCCCCCCCCCCCCGCCCTCCCTAATCCCTCCAGTGGGATTCCCTTCCAGTGAAATGCCAACCCCCCCTCCCCCCCCGCCCCATCACCCACAATACTCGCGCTTGCCTGCCTGTAGGCAGCTGCCAATATAACAACGAACACGTGTCTATTGGCTCTCAGGACTGCAGAGCAGCACTTTCTTGGAATATCTTTTTCTCTCTTGAGTTCCGAAGCCGAAGTAGACTTGACTAGACTAAACTGGACTAACAAGCCGGCTAAAAGTTCGAACTGAGTTGATACGGCGAAGGCGAGGAGGCGAGACGAGCGAAGAGATAAGAACAAGAGGCGGAAAAGGACAAGCAGGAACAAGTCGAACTTGTGCCGTGAGCTGTACATGCCCTACATACCGAGTAAATACTTCATCTATTTTCGATGAATGATGTAATTTTACGTTTCTTTGACCACTTTTCTTTTTTCCTTCCTTTCTTCCTGCCTGCCTGCCTGTCTGGCTGCCTGGCTGCCTGGCTGGCTGCACTCTTTGCTCTTATTCCGTCGGCGCTCGGAGTCGCTTGATTTTATTTAAACATCTTATTTGCATGGAATACGTGGGAGAGACGGTGGGAGGGAGGGAGGGTGAAACGAAGTGAAAGGAGGGAAATGCTGTCCACGGACGCCTTCCGACTCCTCGTCGCGGGCTGCGCCACTCTCGCCGACGTCTACCAGCGTAGCGCCAACGTCGACGCCAGCTAGAAAGTAGAGCACGGCAGGGCAACTGATTAGAGGCTGTTTGTACTTCCTTCCGGCTTTGAGGATTCTGTTTGCACGAGGGGAAGGGAGAAGATAGCCACGAGAAAAAAAAAGTTTGTCAAACTGCGAAGTTGAATTCCTCTGTTTTCACGGTGCATAGGTGCCTGTCGGCTAATCAGGGGTGTGAAAGAGAACTTTGACCCTCTCTGGAGATAATCGCGATACCTCGGTGTAATCCCTGGCACGTGAAATTCTATATTCTGTAATGCAGCTCCTTCCGATGCCGCCCCTCCACCCCCCCTCTTCACACTGCGATCCCTCGCCGCGAGCTTCGTGTTTCCAAATTAAGGGGAAAAAGGTAGGAGAAGAAATGGGAAGAGACGAGGAAACTAGAGGAAAAAAATAACACTCGTTCTGCCCGAGGACTCGCTGGTTCAATGAGCGGCGAAGATTTCCACGTGTTTCCACTCTTCCTCTTTCTCGCTCCTTCCTCTTCTTCCATTTTTTCTGCGTTCGTTCCTCCGGCAATTTTCTGCACCGCGTAAAATTCCCGTTGCTCGTCCGGCAGGACGGCGAGGACCTACGGCAGCGAGAAGAGGGCAGGCGAGCTAGAGGGAGGGGGGGGGGGTGGCGCTGGAAGCGTGCCAGGAAATAGTGAAATTGATAAAATTTGCCAAGTGGAGCTGGCGTTACCCCGTCAGGGTAAGATAGTAGTTTCTGCTGGGTCAACAAACTGGTCGGGCCAATTGGCAAATTGTCACCGTGTTCGGGCGTTATCGCTGCATTATTATTTCCTTGGTAGCATTTTTTACTGCTACACGTAAAATGTTTCTTGCTTGGCCCACTGGGATCCGAAATTCTATGATCCGATTCAGCCGTAGCCGCGGAAGGCTGCATCGAGCTGTCTTCTAGACTTTAGGATGACGTTGATCCAGTTGATCCAGATGGACCTGGTCGCTTGTTTGGTCCTTCGAGGCAGAGCCCGAACCTGATGATCAGTTCAGAAAATCTGTATCCTCGGCTCAGTTGGACTCGGTAATTGCATATGGGATATTAAGCGAAGGGGGAAGTGTGAAAATGAGGGTCGTGGAGAAAGTGCTAGGAGTGGGTGTCGCAGGAAGGAAGGAAAGAAGAATGGCGGAAGAGAGGGAAGGGGATACTCGGTTATTTAACGAGAGAGGCGTGTATAAGAGTTCTCGGCGTAGCGTCGAGGGCAGCTAACCTAATGGCGAAAGAAGAGAAAAGAAAAGAAGAAAAATATTAAATAAATAATAAGTACGGCAGCGGCGTAATAAGCCGCTACGAAAATTATATTTTACGATTGCCGTGGCATTTAAGTTCCCGGGACCTCGGTGATGTCTGCAGTGCACGCGTGCACAATTATTCCATGCATTCTAAGCTACGATTATGACTACCGGATTTTACTCGGATGATGCATTCTGCATCCTGAAGATTTGGAGTATAATCTCTACCTCTCTATGCCTTTTTAGAGCCTGTCTGACTGCCAGTCGACTGGCCCAGTTACGCTACTGTGGGATAGGCCACTCGAGCTGACTTTTCTTTCTCATCGAAAGGATGCTGCCACTTCTTGTAGGAAGGGGGGGGGGGGGCGGGTAGTTACTCTCTATGATCATATCCACATACGGCTAAATCCAG
The DNA here is from genome assembly GCA_031762395.1 of Calameuta pygmaea. Taxonomy (NCBI): domain Eukaryota; kingdom Metazoa; phylum Arthropoda; class Insecta; order Hymenoptera; family Cephidae; genus Calameuta; species Calameuta pygmaea. The sequence continues at coordinate 950,478 of JASANN010000278.1, read as the reverse complement.
GCTACCCCTACGTACGGCTGCTGCTTGAACCACTAACCCTCCTACCGCCCCCTCTCTCCCCTGCACCTCTCTGTAAACTGTTCAAATCCCCATCAACCAACTTACTTTCCAGGGATCGCCACGATATTTGCGTACGGTTAACCTTCCGACCCCACGAGATGGGGTGAAAGAGCGGATATACCGAAAAAGGGTGACTGGGGTGAGAGACCCCCTGAATCAACTTCGCTTTAAAAATAATTTTTCACGTAATTCCTCGACCGACCATTCTCTGGGAATCCAAACTGTCTGGAACATTGCTAATCTGACAAAGTTGGAAGGAACCTTTCGCGAAGTGACGAAAGTTTCGCGAAAATGTCTTCAGCCCGTTCCTCATCGACGCGTCGGAAATTGAGAATTTAAGGATTTTCGAGTCTGCTGCACTCGGATCAATTTACTTTACGTGATGCGTCGAGGATCTTCGACCCACCTGGTCATCAGCTGAGCACGCGGGTGGAACATCGGAATGGGGGACAGGACGAGGAAACGAGAATGAGAAGCAAGGAATAGGACTAGAAGCAGAGAGAGAGAGAGAGAGAGAGAGAGAGAGAGAGAGAGGACGGGGGTAACTTCCTGAGTTGGCAGGTCCTCCTACGATGTTGACTCTCCTCCAGCCATAGTCGTATTTCTAGTGGTTCACTTAGTGGGTCACACAAATACGAGGCTTGAATCTCCTCGTATCCGCCCTTTGCTGCCGCTCAAGCAGACGCCAATGCTTTTCCCAGCTGAAGTAGCCTTTAAGATTGCTCTGGGTATCACCTCAGGGTGAAAATCGTTGCTTCTACGATATTGCGCCCTGTGCCTTGTGCTCAGGCTATACGAGACTCTTTGGAATTTTACTTCTTTTTTTTTCCCTTTTTCTATCGTTCGTTGGATACCCGCATATTGACGGTCGTCTCGGAGCTGTCGGAGGGGTGTGGTACTCGTAAGATTTTTTTTTTGTACTGCGTCGCGTAAGAGAGAAAAAACCTCTAAAGCTCTATTTGAGCTCGTAATGGCGATTGAGAGAGACCGAGATATTTCTGTCCAAGTCAAACAGAATTTGAAATACGGGAGAATCGAGTGAAATATTGAAATGGGCTGGCCGGTTGGAGCCATGGTCGGCAGGATAACTGGCTGCTCCTGCTCCGGACAAGGAACTGACGAGAAGGACCGAGCCTGATTGTGAGCCGCACAATCGCTTCTGGCCGCTTTTCAAAGTTTTGCGCCAGAGCGAAATTCTCGCCGAGTAAAAAGCAGCCCGGTAATAATGCCAAGTTTACCAAGAAACTAGAAATGCGAGTCAGATCCTTGAGCGAGCGCTGAGACGTAGAGGTCGCGGCACTCTTGGACGATTCAACGGAAACTGCTAGATCAGCTGGAACTCGATATTAGAATTTCGAAATTTCATGAAAATCAAATTTTCATTTTCTTTTTTTTTCTTGAACGATTATATTTCATGTCTTTCCTATAGTCACGTTCTTTCAGTTTTCTTTCTCGTAAATTCATTTAAATCGTATTACGTTGCTTCCCACGTGCAATTTGCTTGGCTCCCTCGCACCTACGTGTCAGTAAATACAAGCGCGTTCGAGTTTCGACTGAAGTGTACTTCGGTGACGCACTTCACTTGCCCAAGTACAGAATGAAGTGCCTCACTCCGAATTAGAACTCATTGTAGCGTGAATCGATACCTCAACCATTTTCCTCCCTCGGATGGTAAATTGAGCGACGACTTCGCTGGCGCAGGAGTCGCCGAAGATGAACCCACGATGATCCACCTGACAATCGGCCGACTCCCTAACCGACATCCCTCGAGGTTACAGGCTCGAATGAATTTTTGTTCCCTTTTTTTTTTCTTTATCACTTCTTCTTACCTTTCAACCCCTCGTACGCTGTCGACTTCCTTCTACCATTCAGAGTCAAGATCCTGGAATAGCCGGTCGCCCTGTTTGCTATAGGGTCGCTTCTTGAAAGCGCTCCGAGCGCTTTGCTCCTCTGGTTATTTCCAGTTTGACCTCGTTTAGCGATAGTTTGCAATATTTCGCGAGATGCAACATCGTCAACCTTATGCCGTCTATCCACCTTGACAAAAGATATCAAGAAAGGAACGCGGGTTATCATACGGGAGTCACATTCGGGTCTTCCGATCGACTCAAGGAAACTGACAAAACTTTGTCAGCAGATAGTGGATGGTATATATCGTGCAATTAAAAGTCTCAGTCGATACGTCAATATTTTTAGTCGAGAAAAAAACGGCGCCATCTTTGATGCTAATAAAAGGGTTTAATTTGGCAAGGATCGACGGGCGGATACGCGCCGGTAGCCTAGCAGGTATTCGTACTACGTTTTCAAAGCTTGGAGTCCCTCGGGCACTTTAATTAAAAAACAAAAAAAAAGGAAGCAGGCTCTATGGCTGGAGAAAGGAAGTAGGTGCGGGATGGAAAACAAAGGGACGTTTATTAAAATTTTAAAAGTGTCGCCAAATGGAGTGGAATGTCCAATAGGCGACTCTGCGTACCGACGCGCAGCTTCCGTCGGGCTGATATTTTCGGTGCGGCACCGAGTTCCGGATTGAAGATAAAAATTCTTTAAATAAGATTCCGCGCAGGAGAATGACATTTTTTTTTTCTTTCTTTCGCTCCAGCAACAAGACATCGGACAGATAGTCATTTCCGCTTTGGAGGTGGCCTTGGAGATGTATTTTTAGCAATTTGGGAGAGGAAACCGCGGTCGGCCAGTCTGCCGTTCCCAGTGGCAATAACGAGCGGCCCTTATTCGCGACTCGTTAAAGGCCGACTCTCATAATGCGAGTGCGCGCGATAAGCAGATTACGCGAAACTACAAAAGTTTTACAATGCTTCTGGTTAAGTCGTGCCGGTTTACGTTCAGTTTACTTTTCAGGAGCACCTAGCTCTACGTCAGCATAGGGATTTTCTTTTTTTCGTTACGCCAGCTCAGCCTGCTTGATCATTGCAAGGAAACGTAGACAGAGCGACGAATTGCCTTTGAGAATCCAGCGGAAGTCGCGCGTCGCTCGCTGCGCTCGAGCGTCTTCGTGGAGACCCGCCTTATTATCTTAGGGAAGATGACACTGCGAACTATCTATTCTTTCAGCGATGATACTTTGCCTCGTTGCTCCTCTGAATTTTATTCGACCGAAATCCATAGATTTGCTAATTGCAGACAAGAGGATATTATGGCTGATTGGGATTCGTAGCTCAAGGGTTCCGTTTTTAGGCTTTCCGCAAACTACTGGAACTGGGGTAGGAGGATTGCAAAATGGCATAATGACAGACGTTGAGACGTTCGTATGAAGAGAGTGCGGAAAGGGGGTAGGGATGAAGGTATTAAAAAAAAAAAGAGACCGGAAACGGCACGGTACCGGAAATCCAAAACCGAGGATCGCAAATACGAAAACAAACCTCTGTCCAAAGTTTCCGGTTCCGCGGGTTTCCCTCTGAGCGAGAATCGTCGTTCTTCTCTCTTGTTCTCTTTTTCCAATGGCATTCCAATGCTGTGGATCGAGCATTATTTCCCGGATTTGAAAATCGGGATACGACTGGAATGGCGGACCTTTCGCTGGGGTCTTATAAATAGGACAATAAAAAAAAATAAAAGGACTCGTCATTGGCCGTTGCCTCGATGCAAAGTGGAGCCAATATCGCGGGACAGTGTTTTCAAAGTGCAAATAAATTTCTGACAAATTTGAGAGTAAAATTTTTTATATGATAAAAATACCTTGTGCTTCCTGTATCTCTATCGTTCCCGTGGGAGTCTGTCTGGTTCGACAAGATTTAAAAATATTCTTAGGTCATATCAATGCGATGGGAGGATCCTGAAGATTTATGGAGAATGGTACGGCAGGGTTTCTGTCCCTATTGCAGGTTTTATGTTACGGACGGTTGGATATTGTTTCGTGGAAAAAATCCTTTTTCCAGCCGACAAGCACGCCTTGACGGCATCGCCATGCGATGATACCTTCTTGACCAGGATGCAATTAGAGCCAAACGATTTAATCACAGCGCAGCCGCATTATTTCATCCTCCCTAGTTCGCCGTTCGCCCTCCGACTATTTCCACTACCCCTTTTCCAGCGTTCTTGCCTCTTGCCGGCGCTGTCCTACTTTTCGTTATGATTTAATTGTTTCGCTTATGAAATGGGAGAGCGAAGAGGGCGATTTTCAGAGAGCATTTAAACCCCCCTCTATCCCCACCACAACCCCTTGCTGCCACACCGGCCACCACTCTTTTGCCAATTTTCATTATTTTTTCAGCCAAACGTTTGGAATTCGATCGACACCAGAGATTCGGTTGCTTCGCTTGGTTAAACAAAGAGAATTCTTTTTATTAGGAAGAAGAAGAAGAAGAAGAAGAACATCTGTCAGCGGGGGATGTTGGTTCTTTCATACGCAGGTGTTCGTGGGTTAAAAGTTTGAGAAGTAAGATAAAAAAAATTGTGAAGTATTTTACAGTGCACATTCATTTAAAGTGAAACTAGTATCCCTCGGAAAAGCCGGAGACAAGTTTGAAAAAGCATAAAGGGATGAGGTTGGGTGAGAGGGAAGTTGAAGAGAAAGAAGAAAAATGTACCTCAGGTCGTTTCGTTGCAGAGTCTAAATTCTCTGTGCGACTTTCCTCGACAATTGAAATGATTCCTCAAATTGAGGCACGTACTCATTATTACTACGTTACTTGCCACTACTTATCATAATAGCATCTCGTTACAAGGATTTGGGATATTTTGCTGTGTCTGCAGAATCCACCCTGGTAAGCGGTTTCGCGTTGCTAGGAAACCAACCCCCAAGCTTCTTCTTTCCCTGTATTCCACCCTCGGATCTCTCCCTCGCTGGCGCAATGGGAATTAAGAATTTTCGCTTTTTTCCTCTTTTCCGTCGCTCGTGCCTTCGAGGGTCGGCGTCAATTCCACCATCCGGCCCAATCGCAGCGTCAGGCTGATTCGATCCGTATTCATGTGCGTCGACGTAGCCGCAACGTAACCCGTAAAACCCCGTGCGTTAAATTCGTGGAAAATTAATCGTCGGTACAGCCGAGTCGTGTCTCTACGAAATTCTTTCGTAGCGGCTTCCTAGCTCCAGCCAATAGCCGAGAACAACGTAGTCTTTTCCACGGGACACAATTTCCCGAGAATAATAGAATAGCAGCGGAGGCCGCGGCTGCCACCGAGATCCGTCATTGAGTCAGTAAGAGGCCGTCCACGAGAACAGGTACAGACCTGTCTGGAGTGCCGGAAGAGGATGCCCATTGTCATTGGGATATTTCGTACTTTAGTTTCTCTGTCACTTCAAAGGCTCTGGTACATAACTCACTTTCTTCACTTTCACTTCCCTTCAGTCTCTTTAATTCTTGGAGCTATTCTACCCTCCAGCCTCACGACCTGCCCTCCTACCCTCCTTCGCTCCCTCTCAAGTCCCAACACAGATCATATACCTACTCAGACTGTAAACCCACTCACTGATGTCACCGAAGACACAACGAATGGTTGTCGCGAGCGTGAGATTTTTTTTTTGAAAAATTGCATCGACACTTTCGATCCGGTTAATTTTCATAATCGAGTTACGAGAAAATAATCTCCTTGCCGTTAGTCAATTTTCCTTTTTTCTTTTCCTCCTTCGAAAATCCTCTCGGCTTAAACGACGTGACTCACGCGAACTCCACCCATACGTACAATCTTCTCGTAATCCGCAATACGAGAGGTCGGCTTCCCCCCCCCCCCCTCGTCCCGCTTCCCTCCCCTTCTTCGCTCCCTTGAGGAGACTCTTTACCGCTTCATTCTACGTACACCGTAAAAATGCAAAACGGGCAGCCACGTCGCCTCGGTGCTGCATATATCAAGCCGGCAGTATCGTGCGCCAGCGGGGCGACGGAGAACTACGGGGTAGTTCCGCACCCTTAGGATACGCGCGTCTACGAGACACACACCCACGCGGCAGCCCGTCCTATCGGCTAACCAGATATTATCAACGAAACGCAATTTTCTCGAGGGTAGTGCGCAATTTGACGTTCTGGTCGCGGTCGCCGACCCATGGAAACCCTTTAACTCGTAATCATTCGAAAGCCCGAGTTTCGTGGGAGTTAAGAGGAGGCGCCATGGGGGAATTTCGAAGAAGCGTCCAGGGGAAACGGCAGGACTTTTTCTGCCAGCCGGTCACTATATACATATATATTTAGCATTGAAATATTACTGGGACTCTCGAGAGCTTCGAGATTCGCAACGAACTGTCCTATTTTCGCAGGGTGCGTCGCTTTGCGGTGATATAAAAAAAAAATGAAAAGAAAAGGACAGTGCAAAAAGAAATAAATGAAATTACAAGCACAGTATATCTAAAGCTGTATCCATAGGTACGTGCTGGTTCGAATGTCTGCATGTACGGAGGAACATGGTTTTCAGATCACGCACCGTTTTATCAGACTCTCGTACACCAATGGTGAAGAGTTACGCGTCGGGACGCTCTCCCATGAGAATCGCCATGAGTCTCTCCGGGTATTTCGGATTAAAGCAGCCCTCCGATTGGTTCGTTTCACGTCCGCGGACGTCCGACGAGTGCTTCTACGTTATAATGAAGAATGTCTAATAACATTGTATACCAAGGGTGCATTCTGTTCTCTTCCTCTACTCAGCGAGGGGATGTTTACTCTTTGGTTGGCTCGGCGCATGCGCCCAACATCCCGTGCATGAATGGATAGCAAGAAAAATGCGCCATCATATCCACTACAGTCTATAGTCTGGCAAATATCGACTGTATTGGTCTACCATTATACGTTCAGGGGTTCTCAAACTGTAGCAATTTTTATTTCGTGCTTTAGAGATGTTACGCTTGGATGCTCTTTTTTTTTTGGTTCTCGTTTAAATTTTCATCGACCCGTACGTAGGTGAGGGGCGCGTTACGATGTTTTGAAAATTTTCTCTTTTTTTTTTATTGCGTAGGGAATGTCTTTTTGTGTTCCTAAAATTACTATAAATTTCGTGCGATTATCTCAAGGCGACGTTCTTTATCAAAAGTTTTCTCCCGTTTCCGGAAAGTTTCGAAGAAAACTTATGAACCGCTTCGATAAATAAGTTACGAAATAGCCACCCCATACGTTTTGCACGATATACGAGGCAATACGTGCTCATGGTTTTGCTTTTTTTAATTTTCCATTTTTTTTTCTTTTTTACCAGTTGGGAAACTCTGAGTGTCTCGCTGTGTCAGGGTAGCCGAGGGAGGAACGAGAGAGTCCTCCAGCATCCTACGTTTCGTTCGTTCCTGACAGTCTGACCGTATTCCTGAGGCCATCCCCCTCCGGCAAGCTCGGTAAGTTATCGATTTCGTATCAAAACGTCTGATAAATAACGTTTAACGAGGGATATCTGCACCCCTTCGCACGCACCCGTCTACCTTGACGTCGCAGTAATTCAGCGCGCTGATGCGAATCAGCCCTTAGCTGACAGTCCAAGATACGAAAATTATCGTACTCCAAGTGGTCTTCGACGTCGCTGCGAGGGTCCAAGTTCATTTTGCGCCTCTGGAAGCAGCGACTCTGCTCACTCGTTAAAGAGGTCGGAGCCAAGAGGAAGACGGAGCACCTCAAGGTAACTCGGCAAGTTACGACGTCGCGTAACGACGGCGAATTCAATCGTCCTTTGCGGCTGAGCCTTAACGGCGACAAATTAAACTTACGGTCTCGTACGTTTTACTCGATCCTTCGTTCCCATAAGGAATCGAGGGGGACGGAAGGGAGAAACAGGAGGAACCGGATGGAGTGGCGGTCGGAGGGACTAAGGGGTGACAAACCGGAAACGCTTTAACGTCCCTTACTTTGTTCCCTCGCGTTTCTGGGCTTTGATGCAACTGACTGTACGCGGGGATACTTGAATTTTAGTCGACTGGAAATCTTGCGGCGATAGGGGGATGCGCCTTATAGAGAAAGTCCCGTCTACCATGAACGGAATGAGTCCAGGTTCGGAGTGAAGAGATGATTTAGATATCATCCCCTGCTGTGATTCTCTGAGGACTCTGAGGAAACTGGCATCCTAGGCTCGGGAAGGAAGCGCGTGTTGTCTCCAGTTAGTAGGGAGGATCTCGTAGGAAATTGCAAGGAGCTTCAGAAGTCCTCCCTCGTAAACTCCTAAAGGTACCATGAGCAAGGCCAGTAATGACGAGACGTGCTCCCAGTCCCATACACATCCCTAGAGCTACTGTACAGTAGCTCTACACATACACAGTTAGTCTTTGGGTCTAGATGTGTGTGTATATAAAGTTCTCACCCCTCGCGTAACCTTATAACCCTTAGGTCTTATCTTCGTAGGCAGCGAGAGCCAGGCAAGTACGTAAGCAAGCAGGCAGCGAACCAGTCAGCCAGGCAGCTTCGAGTGACGTTGCTGGTAGCAGATCCGTCATATCCGGGATATACGTCATATCCGTGATATTAAATACGGTGGGTCCTTTTGGAGCGCGATTAGCCGTCAAAATGAACTCGACTGATCACAAAGCCTTATCTAGAGTTCTCTCCATAGACTTGGAGTGAGCTTGGCCAAGGTCACTGAATTACCGAACGACCCTTCGGATGCGGAGCACATGGACCTTAGCTTCTTCCTAGGTTATCCTTTCGCGATCCGATCAGGTCGGGAGCCTCCCCTGGGCACGGTGCACCGAGGTAGCTGCTGAACTCAGTTTTCGATTGACTTTTCTCCAGGGGAAAATCGATTATCGGAAGGATGCGCGAGACTGGAAATGATGCTGGCTTCATGATTTTCTTTTTCGAAGGGTGGCTACGTACTTGTTGGGAGGGAAAAGGGGCGTTCTCAAAATAATGTTACGGATTTATCGATTTCGCGAATATCTCTCGTGCTTGGCGACTGTGTAACGAATCTTGGAGAGGATATCTCTAGGCAGGGTAGTGGGGGACTTGTACCCCCCCCCCCTCCCTTGTTCCAGGAAAAGATAGTGTGTATCCGAAAGAATGGTGGAAAAGAATAAGAGAAGCTCGATAAAATATCGCTGCAGAAGTGAATGGGTCTATGCACGGACGAACGTAGGGACGTACAGGGCGAAGAAGCTGCGGCAGGACGGAACGGCGGAACGGTGGAACGGCTGAACTGGAGCGCCATATGGCTTAGCTCCCACCAAGATTTTATATTGCGATCGCCTCTATCGCTTCGATCACCTTTATCTATAGAGGTACAGCCGCTACTACTTTTATCGTCCTCGGCGCTGCCTTTCACTCCGCTACGACTGTAGGCGTTTGTCATCGACGGGATCACGGAATTCCGTTCCTTCGTTTCTCCTCATCCCTTAGGAACCACCCACGTTTTCCGCTTCTATTCTGTCGTTTGAGAAACAGCGGCGTCTATTTTTTTGTTCACCGCTTCAATTTGAAAATTTCACCTTATCCCCCCCGATGGCTGAAGTAACTCTTCATTCTCCATTCGAATCCTTCTCTGGCAAAGCCCATAGGTTTTCCATGGCATTTTCAGGACTCTCTCGTACTCGTAGTCCGGGTCCCGTAAACACGGTCCTTCATCCCTCCAGCAGTTATTCCTATCCTCTTCTGTTGCCGTCTCTCCCTCCCTCCCTCCCTCCCTGCCTCACTTTGCTCCCCAGCATTTTATTGCCGTCTGCCAGGACTGGCTGCCGTTTCCACCGTTACAGAAATTGATCTCGACGCTTGGTAGGGACGGGCGTTAGGGGAATCCTGTGGTCCTGGTATTTCGCGACATATTTTTCATATTTCGCGATGGGAATACCTCGTGCAGTTGTTTACAACGTTTGACACCCTTGCTTCTATTTTTCCTCCTTGCCTCCCGTTCTTCCTGTCTCCTGCGTTCAGCCTTCGTCCTTGTCTCGTGTCTGGATCCCGGAATGGTTCTTGCTTCTTTCCCTAGTCTTCTCTTCATCCATCCACTTTTACACGTTTCGTCCCCTTCGCGAGGGACTCCTCTCCTTTACAACCTACGCTTTCGTAGTCACTTACTCTCTTAGGCTTTTGCTACCTGATTTCCGTAAATGGAAATCTGACAGGTCTGTGTCAGTCGTGCCAATAAATTTTTTTTTTTATTGCCTTCAAGTTGACAGTACCTTTTTGTCACTTTTGCCTCGATTTAACACACGGATTCCAGAATTCCGAATTCGATTCAGCGCGATATCAGGATATTTATCCTTTCTTACAGTTTTATTGATACTATTCCCTCTTGGCTCGTGGAAAATTTTCTGAACGCGAAGGGAGGACGCGACACGGAGGGAGCTCAATCCTCGATTATGAGGGTTTTCCCAGGCACAAGGGATGGCAGGGGTTATTTTAGAGGTCTGGTGGCGCTAATTGGTGGAGGGATGAAAACGCAACGTTCGCGATAATTGGTCCCGGCTGCTCTTAACGGGAATCGTTTGATGCGCCACTAGTTACACTCATGGGAAATGGGGTGTTTTTTTTCCAAAAAAAAATTCCCCGTTCGAAATAAATTTGCCTTTTTTTTTCGTTCGTTTCCTCATTAGGTGTTCACATTTCTTTTCGAACGGACATCACGGTCAGTACAACCACGTGCTCCAAGCTAGTGTGCAATGTTTGGATTTCCTCTTAGCATTATTTACAGTCTTTATCGATCCATTTACGTGAAGTGCATAGCTGCGAATTTTCCACCAAGTGCCTCTGTTGCTCCGTTGTCTTTTTCCTTTGGAATGCCTTTATCTTCTTTCATTTAATTCAACGTCATGTTTCCCATCCTCGTCAGTTCTTTTACCTTTCTTCTCTTTTTTCCCTACCAACCTCTACCACCTGTCTCTTTAAGGAAGAGACGACGACGCCGTCGTCTGTTCGCATTGCTGAGCAAAGGAGGCGCCTCGCGAATTACCACTGTTCACAATCGAAAACGTATTTCAACGGTGTTTTGCTTTCAGCAGTTCTTAAGAGGCCGAAAGAAGCAGAAGAGACTAGGCTGAGCGTGAAGGGTGGTTGCGGTTGAGGTCGACGTAGAATTCAGCCCGACCAGCAGAGAAGGGTAGTGGATATGAGACTAGGCAGGCTGTAGTAGGGGCTGTGTATTCGCGCGGCTTCCACGGCTCTCGGAGAATGAGTGGGAGGGGGGGTGGGTGGGTACCTTGAAGGGGGTAGTTTTTATTTTTCTTGCACGAGCATCTCTTCTCGGGAGTCTTTAGTGGTGCGCCAAAACGGGACAGAAAGTCGCCGTGCGCCGAGCACAATTTTCTCGAGAGCCTCTTCTTTTCCTCTGCAAGTCGAGATCATCCCTTTCGTTAAGACGTTGGTTAAGATGCCGGTCGCGTAAGGTTAGGTCGAGCAATTCGTTCAGGCCGGAGCACCTCGCCTCTTCCTATTTATTGAACGCGCGTCATGAAGCCTCCTTAATTAATAAGGACAGTTAGAGCCCGATAGGAAAAGGAATCACGCGATAATGGGGCTTGGGAGTGCAGGGGCAAAGGGTTGCCGAAGAGGTCATTCTTCTTAAGCCCTACCGCGCGGATCGAAAGCTTCGGCTCCTTCTTTCCGTATCTCTTCGTCTTTCTTCTTCCTGAGTTTTGCCAGGGGTGCGGCACGAATAAAACGAGAACCAACTTACGGTTCCTGTTCTGCCTTGGGTGGCGGCAGGAGGGACGAGGGGAGGCTGCTAGAAAAGGAACACGACAATCTACATGACGAAGAGTAGAATAAGAGAGAGATAGAGAGAGAGAAAAGGAAATATTAGAAGTACCGAGGGGAGGCGGGGGTCGGATGATCGCCACGAGGTATCCACGCTAGCGCCAGTCCTTGGGGGTTCCTAGCAGCAAGGGGGTGGTTAGCCGTCAAATCTTTTGATGAATTATGTCTCGCCCCCTTCGGACGCTCGGCGAATTTTCTCCCCTAGTCCCAGTTGTAAGGATTTGTCCTGCTCGCTTGAGAAACAACGAGAGCCGCGGATCTCCCATTGGTCCAGAGGAGCCTGCCACCCTACGTCGCTACCTTCTTTCCCTCTCTGGATTTCTATCTCTCCCACCATTTTTTCTTTTTCCATCATTTTTCGTCAACGCACGACCGAATGAACTCCGACCCCCCCCCAAGAACGAGTTCCTCTCGCAACGGGCGACTCGCCGTACGCGATCATGGATGCTCGACTTTATTTGCAACCCCCTTCCTGCATTTAGCACCCAGCGCGCAATCATCTTCACGAATTTTATTCAACACGTCGCACGCTACTCCAGCCGAGCATTTTTCCCCTGACTCTTACCCCCCCTATCTCTCCTCCCGTAACCTGCAACGCGATAAGTCCCGTTTAACGAGCCCCTAAAAAAACCGTAAAATTCACGTGAAATTCAAACCTCCTCTTTATGGATCCACGTCGCTCAGGATATCGCGGCTTCCTGCCTCGCCTCTCGTTCCCTTCGCTCTTTCTCACTTTCCTCCTGCCTCCACACCAATTTATCGCTCATCCCCCTGTCCTATCTGTTCCACGTCCTTTTCTTTCGCCTCCTTCGCTACTTTCGGAAATATGTATACCCGGCAACCAACACAACCCTTTTATTTGACGCTCATATCGGACCAGGAAAACAGTGGAAAATGATTTTACATTTTTCCCATCGTACCGAATCGACTTTTTCCACTGGATGATGTCCTGCACCTCCCCCCCCACCCCCCTCCTTTAACCTTTCGAAACTGCCTGCCCTTTTTTCGGGCTCCTCCACATGTCCGTGTTCAGCAGCATTTACCTTCCCGACGGTCCACCCGGTCGACCGCATAAATTAGCCTTTCTATTTTTTTCTATTTGACACACGTATATCTACGTGGGTCGCGTCCAAGTTGCGTCCCTTTTGAATTTTATTCCTCCGTGGTTCATCCCTTGCGCGAAGGCAACCCCTACGTCACTTGGATTATCTAAATTCTCGTGACAGTGTCCTCGCGTTGCAAAGTTATAGCGTCGCTCGATGTAGCTTCGCCTTTAGCTTTCGAAAGCATGTTTTCGATCGCCAGGGCTATCCTGCAATTAACGTGACTGCCTCTAGGATCGGGGGTCGCTGGTTCGAATAGGGGTTGCGTACCGGTACGCGTATTGTTCCTGAACTAAACTCATTTGACTCTTGTTTTACCACGGTTGTGTATTTGTTTACGGAATTGCCGAATGCCTGTCTACTGATTACGCTAGCCGCTCCCGGCAATAACAATTATTTGTAAATATTTTATCATCGTACTTTAGTACATTATTATTGAAATTCTCGTTACGAGCTGAAATCGCGAACGGATCAGATTTTTATTCACGTCCTCTGGCGATGCGTTCGGCATTCCAAACTGCAGCCACGTTCCTTTATCACGAAATAACCGAACCGCGCCTGGAGGTTCGCGTATGAATCCTATGCATAAATATATAGGAATTTTTCAAAATATTTCGCAGTTCGTACTCTCGCATTGTGCTCGGTTCTACTTTGCTTTGTTATGTCAACTCGTACGTCCCTCTATTTTATGCCCTGAGGTGTCACGTTTCGAAATGCCAGACAATCGTCGAAAAAAAAAAAGAAAGGATATTCCGTTATTCTTCTTCGTGATACAAAAACAAAAGCCTGACTCTCTGCGTTCGGTCTCGGTGGTTTTGAATTTAGCGAGCCGATCGATTATCCCCTGATATAAATTGGCTACGAGTCTCCCTGAATGTCTGCACGTGGACGACCTGCCGCTTCGAGGTATAAGGTACAGTGAATATACGAGCCAATAACATGGATAGGCCTAGCTGTAGCTTTACGCGACGAATTCGCCCTGTAAAAACGTAAGGGGAACTAATATCCCTGGCGAAACGCACGAGGCTGACAGGGACAAACCGCATCTGCTGGGAACCTTCGAAAATTCCTTTTTCCTCGGAACGGGGAGAAGCACTTTTACAGGAGAGCGAGAGGGGCTAAACGGTAAAGTGTTGCGCAGGGTGGAGGAGGAGGGATCATCGGGTGTTGCGGAGGGGGGGGGGATAGGAAAAATTGAGAGAAAGCGGAAAGACGAGGCTGGAACGAATTGGCGTGCTGGGAGAGAGAGAGAGAGAGAGAGAGAGAGAGAGAGAGAGAGAGAGAGAGAGAGAGAGAG
>JASANN010000278.1:890899-936315 GCA_031762395.1 Calameuta pygmaea | reverse complement strand
AGAGAGAGAGAGAGAGAGAGAGAGAGAGAGAGAGAGAGAGAGAGAGAGAGAGAGAGAGAGAGAGAGAGAGAGATGGAAACTGAGAGAGGGTTAGTTTGGTACCGGGTAAGGGAGAGGGTAGAAAACACGGGGAATAGGTCTAAAATTTATGTGCGGTTTTTATTCTCTGGGGTCGTAGGCTCTTCTCCTTTTCGGGGAGTGGATGGGGGGGGAGGATACGGCCTCGATTCGCGAGCACCGTCCGAGCTCGGCTAAGCCATGGGAAGGGGGCGGGGTGGCTTTAATCAGCTTATTTGGCAGCATTTTAATTTCGTGATATACGGTTGAGGCTTGCTGACGCTGCGCCTCGCCGCTGGCTAATGACCGGCCACTGGGAAATTTATCACCCGGTATATTTACGGCTCAGAGAAATAAGTTTCGTGTTCATTTTGTCGGCGGGGCAAGATTTTTCGATGTCGGAGACATTTAAGTACGTTGGCGCAGTCTGCCGGTGTACGAAAGAAATTTCGATTTTTACAATAGATAGGTAGCTTAGGATTGATACTTGCCAATAGGTAAGTGCGAAACGTGAAAATTCTGTCTTTTGGAAAAAAAAAAAAACTTTCGAATTAGCCACTCGATCGAGTATTATATATTAATTTATAATTCAATCTGATTCGGAAGCAAGAATCTCTTTCATGTCTTGTATATAATTGACGAAATTCCCATACGAGACTACCTTCCTAATTGTGCATCCTTAATTCAGGAAAATACGATAAATCAGGTAAACAAGGTAAACAAGATAAATCCTCACGCTGCACTTTGGCGCTCTCTACTCTCAGCAGGTATCAGTATCGCGGATGCATTTCGTGTAAATAGATGCACACATCCACGACGTGTGTGCACACACGGATTGCTGAGTGTGAATAAAGTAAAAGCGTGCATAAGTAGAAGCGCGCAGTTGCCGTAGTTGGTCCATTAGAGTCGAGCGCCTAGAAAGAGGCTGCGGAGATGCCGTTGCGAAGTGCGCGTAGACCCTGTCGACCCAATTTAACGTATTCTTCAATAATTCATTTTCCACGCGAAGCAGAAGTACCGGTGGGATTTCAGAGCGGGGAGGTGGGACTGCAGGGTCGCTGGTGCCGTGCAATGAGGGAGGGAGGTGGGAGGTGTGGGAGCGGAGGAGCGGATCGAGGAAAGGAGTGGTAGAAAGTAGAAAGTAGAAAGTAAAAAGTAGAAAATAGAAAGGTGTGCTTGCCGGTGGTGAATCCTGAAGCGAGGGGGTGGAGAGTGGCATCTCTCCTATTAAATATGCTCTGGAAAATTGGATTTGAAATTCTTATTTTTCCCAGAACGATTTCTGGGCTTTGGGTTCTATTCCCGGGAAGAAATATTCGGCCCCGGGCTAAATACCGATGTCAGCATTGTTAGCTGGCAGCTACGCTCTTACTGATAGTCTTAAATTTTTACGTTATGTACCTACTAGAAAGCAGAGAAACCTTCCGGGAGAACTGGAACGTCTTTCGTGTCTAATGGAATTCCCTCGGGGTTCGGCGTCTCTCCTGCCCTTCCCGTGTCTCTCCTATGCGCCACACGTGTAGACTGGCTGCTTCTGTCTCTCGTAAAATAAGATATGATGATCGCTTAACGCGCCCGGTTATTGCATCTCCTCCCTATCACTTATTTATGGTTCGCCGATAATACTCCTGTGCTGATAAACCTAACGGATTCATCGGGCGCCGAGTAACTCGTGAAAGGCGAAAGTTAAATTTTTGTTGAAAAAAACAAGGTTTTGACAAAAAAAAATTCAACAAAGTCGTCCTTTGAGCTATTTTAGGAATTTAAAGCGTCGCGATAAGAGGAGGGGAGATACCACAGGGAAGGAGTATACGAGCTGAGGATCCTATAGGGATAAGGGTAGGGTTAGGGGTAGGATAGAGAGGACGTTTGGCGCGTCTAGGAACCAGGGCCAGATACCGAAGGAAAGTTTGCTAGTATCGTGGTTTCACGTAAATCGGGGCCGCTACTAAATCTCGACCTCAGCGCCGGATATAACGTAGCCAATTTGCGCATCTAGCGCCGCTTAATTAATAACAGCTCGTAACAAGCGAGGGAACTTCTCTCCGGAGAAATTATGTAAATTGGGAGCGCGGATGCGTCTGGTCCTGAGGATGGTCCTTGCTCGTCCGGAGATGCGTATCGAGTGACGTTATCTCTCATTAGGAACGGCCGATTCCGGAGCTGATGATGATGACGATCATCGCCACGTGGTTCTTCTTGACGGTTTTAGCAATAATTCCGGAAATTATGAACTTTTTGCGAAGTGTCTCGATAGCTTTCCTCGAGGCAAGAAAAAAAGAAAAATTAGAACCAACTGGACCGGATATTGCTCGGATTTAAAAATAGGCCATTCGGGGTTGCTTTTCCGTAGGTACCACTGCCCTGGCCAGCAGCATCGTTCACGCTACCGGAACGACCCTTGGTTCTCACTGTTGTTTCTTCGTTAGTCAATTATTGGCATTTCTATAACAATAGCCAGGGCTAACCTGCCGCTTTTTTTTGTACAGCCCGTGACAGTAGTTTCCCGGCAAGCCTCGTTCATTTTTTCTTGCAGACGACCCAGGAATATCGGAAGCGCCACGAAAGCCGATATCAAAGTCTCTTGGAATGACGTAGAAAGAGATGAAATATCGCATGCACGAGTCTGGTATCAGGAGTGTCAGCCGACGGCTTTGTGCACTTCTGACCTCGATTCATTTGTAGATGAAGCGACGGGCCCCTTGGGGAAGCGTGTCCCCAGCCGCTGCTGCGTGTTTGCATAATTATGAATTCATACATGCGGGATTTTATTGGAGTTGGGAGAAATTAACTAAGTACCTGTAACCCAGCCTGGGCATTGAGCATGTATATATGTAAATAAAACAAATTTCGGAGCGAGCCCGAGACCCCGCGACTGGGTCCTCGCGTTACGGGATCGGTACGGTGAGCTAGGAGGTCGTCTTGGAAATTACCAAAGGACGCCTGTCGCCGCCAAGAGCGTCTCGAATGAAGATCCGAACCAATCTCCAGGTTACTGGAATCGCGATTTACGATGCTAAGATGGCGCCGACGCGACCTACGTTAAATTTAGGTCCTTTTCATCCCGTAGGAAACTCGTCGGGTGGCGCGAGCGTCGAGTAGGAAAGACCTAAGGGTCGCGCCTACTACAAGACTCGACGTATCCGGCCATTCCTCTTTGTCCTTATATAGTTATGGTCTCGTACACTTATCTGACAGGGTCGCTGCGTCTCCTTCAGCTCTCGTTGCTGCCTCCTGAACGCTTAAACATTTTTTACGAGCGCTATATTTCTACTTAAAGTTTACAGCGTCTAACGAAAGCGACCAGCGGAGAAAGCGAAAAAAGCCACGCGGTTCCTTCCTTCTCGCTCTTCCTCTTTCAGCTTGGCCCCGGTCCTCGAGGTTCAGCCAGTGGAGGCCTCCCTTGCGCAACGACGGCTTCAAGGGATGAAGGGTCGGAGTCGATGCTAGAGAGTTTGGTACTAAAGAAGGGACAGCAAGCTAAGGGTTGGTCCTGCGCGTGCGATCCTGGACTCCCCAGTTTATTTTCAAAGTTCTTCCGCGACGCGTTTCTCGTCCCATTAGCGAGATTTGTCTGACATCGTATAAATTAACAAAAGTGTAATAAGCTCCTACGTTAACTTCCTTAATAAGTTACAGGAACGTGGTTCGAGCTAAACGACGGAAACGACGTCGTAAGATTTTTCGCTGGCGACAGCGATGACAATGTCGGCCATGGAGATTTTGGCGATGCGAACGACGCGACGCCAGCGCGGCTGAGGATGCTGATAGAAATTCGGAGAAAATTGGTTTGCCGGAGCGCCGAGTTTTCACGTGGCGATGAGTTAAATCGAAAAGGTAGAGAGAGGGAGGCAAGTTTCTCAGGGTGAAACGTTTTGCTCGAGTAGCGAAGGAGGAAAAATAACGCTGTAGGACAGTAGGGAACGGAAGAGGAAGTGGAAGTGGAAGCGGAAGCGGAAGGGCGCCGGGACGACGCACCTCGGTTAGTCGGTAGATACGCCTCGCGGCGCACTGGGCTGCCGTTTTCAGGAACTAACCGAAAAAGCTACGGCACCCTGGGAGACAAAGCCAACTTCCCTTATTCTCTCGCGCCCTTCTGCCTGACAATCTTCGAGATAGCTGCCAGACTCGCTGCATGCTGGCTGCCGCCTTTGGAACTCGAGTTAATCTTTAAACTTTGCCGGTCGAAATTCTTTTGACAATTTCCCTGCCGGTTTTCTCGCCAATTACACTCGCTCGTTTCTGTAACTTTGATTCGAAGAAGTTCTATCTGGCGCTCTTATCTTGCCGCTCTATCGCTTTGCTGTTCCCATAACTCGGCAACTGCAGCGGAGCGATTTTCATAAATTTAAAGTGAACTTAATTGGCCGACGCTTTTGAATTTTAAATCACTCTTTTAATCTCCCATGGGACAAAGGGGTCGAGGGGACAGGGGATTGGGAGGGGCGAATGCAAAAGGGACGATTAGTCGTTGCGTCAAATTTCCGGCAAGTGCTGAAGATATAACTCTGATGCGCCGGGATCGATTGCACTCTGTTCCGCTTGATCAGAATGCTGCGACGTGACTTTTAATTCTACCCAAAGTACTAAATTCCCGGGACTCCATTTCCTCTCTATTTTACATTCGCGATGTACAGCTGTCCGACCCAGCTCTGGACGTTTCTACTTACGAAGGCCTTTCTCAAATCGCGATTCCTTAGCGCGGTGACGCGCAATGCCAACGGCGACGGACTCGTCGAAGAGAAAGTCTGCTTCCATTTTTATGGTTTTACGTCGTTTCGTATCGACGCTTTATGGTCCTGATGAAGGTTGACATTTCCCTTTATGAGTTCTACCCTCGATATATCGAGGATATTTTCTGAAAGCTTCGTCAGGGCTAAACGTTGTGGCTGGCGGATAAGCGGCTCGGCAGTCCCAGAGGATTGCTCAGAATAGGATCAGTCAGCCAGTCGGTTAGTCTATCAGTCAGTCAGTCAGCCAGCCATCCAGCTATCCAGCCAGTCAGTCTCCTGCCAACTAGCCAGCCACCTCTGAGCGATACTTGTAACCGCAGCCCTCAGCCACTTAAAGGGGGCTGCCGTGCAATTTTCGCCTTTCGATTCTTGAGGCTCTTCGCGTCGGAGTGTCAGTATCGATCGCAGCGCCACTCCAGTCGGTTTGAAGAAGCGCGAGGAAGAATGTAGCTATAAAACGTAGAGAGAAGGGAAAGAGAGGCAAATAGAAGGAAAGAAGTCAAAAGAGGAGTAGTATTTGAAAACGCGTGTTAGTCGCAGGAGGAACGAACCCGTTGCCAAGGGGACCAAGGGGACCAGGGGGACCAGGGGGACCAGGGGAACGTTTCTGATAGATGAAAGAAGGACGATTCGGATTCGCAAGCTTCGGTAACGTCGCAGCGAATTGCGAATTTGCTCGCGGATAAAACTAGCCCGGTGAATCTTTCCAGTCTGAAGAAGTAACCCTCTTGATCGATGACATCACGAAACACCACCCCCGTGTTCAAGCAATCTGCTTTTTTTTCGAGCAGCCGGTGACTTTTTTGTCAGCAGTTTTTACTGAGCTTGTGCCTGGTCCGCGCCGGCCTTTAGATTTGAAGGTTTCCTCCTGGCCATTGCTGGCAACCCTCCTCGATGCCATCCCGCCACCGACCTCCCTAGAAGGGTGGATGCCACCTCCAAACTTGCCTGGTTGCCTACACTGACACGATACCCGGCTGGCACAAGCGCGAACAAAAGTTTCCCGTGGTTATTGGTTCATTGATTTTTGCATTAGGCCAGTAGCTCAATATTTTCTTTGGGATTATTTGCGCCGGTGTATTGGATAATACGGGAATCGTCTTCTAGGTAAATAAATGATAATAGTATCCGGAAACGTCGGGCAGAGAGGGCAGGAGGGGGGCGTGAGACATAACGAATCGATGGACAAACACGGAGCCAGAAAGGAATTTCAAAAGGCCCTTAAGGGAAGATTCAGCAGCGATTACCCCTGAGCAAAAGGGTTGCACTCGTGACGCGGGTATTAACTGCGTTGACCGCAAGGACTGCGTAGATGATTCAGGGTGGCAGGAGGCTACGATTGGTTTCCGGTGCTCAGCGCCTTCGGCGGAAGTCACGCCAGGAGCATGCAGCACGCCACTTGGCACTGACTATAACGTTGGCCCCACGGAATCCAAGTCAGAAACAATTGCCCCGTGGCAAACGCCATTATTTCCCAGGCCCACTTTATTAGTACGCGTCCTGGTATAAGTAAGGGTGCTTTTGTACGTGACCCAGGGCTGAGATTGCTGCTCGATATCATGCTCACGTTTGCATTGACGATCGGGCCGATGGATTAAAATTCCAGGCTTTATTCCTGCCCTGAAAGTCTCGGATCCTCCACACACGCGTTAGACCAAATTGAAGATGCGCGGGTGTCTCCGCGAGACAGGAGCTACTATTGCGCAACCAAAGCCTCCTGATATTCTCTGCTTCGCGAGAGAAACCCTTTCAGCCAACCTCGAGAAGGCTCTCCTTTATGGAAGATTACCGTTCGGCCCCGAGGGCTGCAGGGTTTAGGGATGAACGGTGGGTTTTGCCTGGAGTAGGTTTAGCAGAGTTTCTTGGTATGTTTGTAGATACCTACTCTATTTGTCCAGAGCATCTAAATCTGTGCCACTTGGCGAACCCTCTCAGCTGCCTTACTCACTATTTCACCCTATTCCTCGCTATTCTCCAACCTAACAGTAATGCCAGCACCCGGAAGTTAGGGGTCTGACATCGTGCTCGCGTCGACTTGGTCTGCGGATCCTTTGGCGTTCTTGTCGGAAGGTCGGACCAGGTCGCATATATCTCCTGGTCCCACGAAGGGACTTTAGGTCGAAGGGTAGAGCCTGGAAGTCGCGCACCCTCCTTCGTAGAAACGGTGTCTCTCTGGCTTCTAAAGAGCTAATCGATACGGGGCCTGAACTTAGGGTCGGCAGGAGGTGCCTTCCTCCTCCGTTCTTCCCTCTTTGGCAACCCTCCTGCGGCACGCCACTGTTTTCCATCTATTTCTCCTAATCTATTCGGATACTCGGTCAGACGTTTCTAATCCCTAACGTTTCCAAACGTAGGTTGCACCTTGTCTCCCAGCGCTGACCCAACTTGGCTGGATGATCCTGCGACTATGGGACCCATGTGCGACCCGGAGCTTGGAAACTTTTACAACCATTCAAACTCTCCGCCTTATGCTTTTACGCGGAATGTCTATTGCGCGCTTTCCCTCCGGGAGGCCACATTTACTCTGGCATGAGATGTAAATATTCTTGAGGATAAAAGGGTTTCTGGATAATCCCTCTTTGGTCGAAGCACGTGAATAAAATATCAATGGATTTTGAGGCGGTACAAAGAATTCTGTCTCCTCTGCCTCGGAAGAGGTTAAAAGGTGAGAGGCGACGAGAAGGGTGGCACGTCGAAGGTTCTGAAGATTCCGAAGGTGGCATCGGACCGACGGCGGATATCAAGTAGACTCTATATTCTTAAACGAAACTTGGAAAATTGCTTAGAACAATTCCTTAAGTGGTTCCCAGGTGAAAATAATAAAATACAAAAATCAGAGTCGCAATTTTGATTCTGTAAGGAGAAAAAGCGATAGAGCAGCATATTTTGACAGTTTATCGGTCCCGCGTAATCGAGGGTGGCGCGCAACTTCTATGGTGTCTCGCCTCAGGTTGTCTGGGCTATAACGCGATTTTCCACTGGCACTTGCGGGCGTTCTTAAAACCTTATGACTCTGTCGTTCTCAAGGGGATGATGCCATTTTCCTTCTCTGTGTATATAGAGAGAAGCTCAAACATCGGAGAGGGATCCATCTCCCTCGCGCAGCCCCTCTTACGCCTTAACTCACTTAATCTTCTTCCTCTGGTCCAATAATTTCAAGATAGGCCGTAAGAGGCGCGCTATTAAAAACTCGAGCGACCACCGAGACTTGAGGAAGATAGCAGGTTCACCTTACGCGGCCCCGTGCGTCAGCTTGGGACCGGAAACTCTGTCATGCCCGGGCATTTCCGCTAATTTAAGTCTCCAATTAAACTAAGCTCAGGTCCATCCCCTGGGATGACGTTTGCATAAATCTACAAAGCGTATATACCTATTTCTATGTATATCCTGAGGCATGGTCAGGAATCTCCTGCCGCTCGGTCCTCCCGACCTGCAATCCAGGATTCTCGTCCTTTCACCAGGATCAGCCTAGTTATCTACACGTGTTCCGCACTGCGTGTCCACCCTTCTGCAGCAACGGTGCTTAAACGTGCCTCTTTATCTTCTCCCTTCGCTCTATCGTTTCATTCCTTTCCATCCAGACTGGCCCCTGTTTCAGTGTCTTTTTAAATACCCACTGGCACATTGAATACGCTGAGTCTGCTCAGTCACGGCGCAGGTTATCCTGATGAAGCTACGTAGCTTGGCGAGTCACTCGTATGAACGATCCCAAGGGGCTTACGTTACCCGACTCGAAGTCGAGCTTTCTACGTCCTTCCGGCGCAATCCGTGCTTGCGCCATTCTCCGGAATACAGTGACACTTTCCGTGCAGGCTCCGCTGGTATACATGCGGCAAAGGCACACACACGAAGACGGGGGGGCGGGGGGGGGGGTCGGACAACGCTGAGTTCCTGGTCCTCGGTCCGCCGTCTGGCAGAAACAGCACAGTCACCGGATACGGGAGCTGACGCTCCACAATCCAAAGGATTACCCTGCCTTGTTCGGAGGCGGCTGCTACGCGACTGCGAGACGGTACCAGACTCTGCTCTATCTTCGGTCCGATACCAATGACCTTCCAACTTCCAATCCCTTTTCTCCTCGAACCACCCCCTTCCCAGATATCCCAGAGAGCATCAACCCTTTCTCCTGCATCAGCCTTACTGCAATCCATGATCCAAACTGATCTTTGCCAGGATTTACGTGACAGGGAATAACCTTCGGTGCAGTTCCATCCTATCTTCGCATTTCTCTCTGTTTCCATGATTCTGCATTTCGTCTCTATAGATCGAGGCCCGGGATTCTGGATGAACCCATGGACCCAAGATAGGCAAGAAGCGATCTTTAGGTAGATGCCCAGTTTGGGATGTGCTGATGTCTAGAGCGAGGTGGTGGGAAAGGGGGTGGAGGGATGGTTAGTTGCCTTGTGTTCAGACAATGCTCGGCGCTTATATCTCGAGCACTAACTATGCCCTTGTTCCGACAGTTAGGCTCATTGTCATCGACAGACGCGCGCACCACTTTGCCAAATGTCAGTCGCAGCCAGGATCCTTTATGGAGGTATGGGTCATAACAGGTGGGAGCAGTGCCTGGTACCAGCATCGAGTCCCGAAATAGGCATCGGCCTATAATGGACCCAATCGAGGTCCCTTCCGGGAGCGAACGCCGATAAAAGATTCAGGCTGCTGCGAGAAGGAGCAAGAGTGGGTATGTTAGGTGTCGCGGGAGTTGAAGATGAGGTGGATGATCAAGGTGAAATAGGTTTGCCAAGTATAGCAGGTAACCGGTAACTATAGCTACTGCTTCACGGAGACTTGGGACATTTCGAACTATAGTTTATAACGCCGCTGAGACACTTGGTCGGTAATGTAGTTACGAACGGTTCAAACTAGTTTATAATGCTAGTGAGACAGCGGATGGGGCTGCACCGGGAGTCCGGACTCTGCCCGGCGCCCGGGCCGGGGCAAAGGGGCGAGGCTGGCAGCCTGCTTCGAAACGCGCTGCTCGTAGGAGGAAGAGGAAGAAGAGGCAGTACAATTCTGTGCTCGTAAGGCTCGACTATAAATAATGAACTCAGGACTCCGAGAGCTGCGACCCCCCGACCCCGTACAGGAAAAGGCGACTGGGTAAGCTTCCAGTTTGTATCATTGCTTCCCTACTCGGGGGGGTCTCATGGCCAGTTCACTGGCAATTAAATCAAGATTAATTACACAAGTACTTTTGTACTTTGTCCCTGCTCTCGAATTCTTCGCGACGAGATTACTAGCCAAAAGTAGACCACTGTAAATGCTCCCTCTCTCTCTCTCTCTCTCTCGGCTCTCAGACTAATTCCCCCACGTACTGCTTTGGAGCCTGTTTTACCTATACGTAGGTGCAACTGGAAATCCTCTCCTGCAACAATAAAGCGCGCATAAGCTTCTCTGCGGCGCAAGTGGTAGCAGCTCGAAATGGTCGGACGTGGAGTTGGATCACCTGACAGTTTCACAGTACTCCGTTGGAGAACTGGTTATCGCGGTTTGGGCGATGCTGGTGCTGCCGGTACCTCTTTAGTCCGCGTAGTTACGGTTTCCAGCTAGATAAGAGTTGACTGCGCGGCGCGGGGGACGCAGAAGGGGGCCGGCAAAGTTGGCTCGGATATAATCATGTAAAAGTTGATCCGCTAATAGACTCGGGGAGGATTTTCTTCTGCCAGAGAAGAAAGTGGGTTAACGCGGTTGAAGCGTTAACTGCAATTTTGTTCTCGCAGTAATTCGCAGCCACTCGAAGACCCAGAGGCCGGGAGCAGTCGCGACCACAGGAGGGCCGAGTTTCTACCATTTACGATGTATCCCCGTAAAATCCCTCGTTCCTTCGAGGCGATAAATTGGCAAGGGCTGCAACAGATTTTTACGAACAATTTGTTAACAAAGCCGCTCGTATCGGCACGCTCCGATCTTAACCCCGGGAGCCGCGCAGAAGTCGGCACGCTAGCTTCACGAAAGCGCCGAGAGAAAAACAAATGAAGCTGATGGCGTGTTAACTCTCTTTGGGCGAGCGCGGGCTACCCCTAGCCAAGCCTCTATTTCACACCCGGTCTCCTCGGGGTGCCTCTCGCAACCCTCGATCCTCCACGTTCGACCCACTCTGCTTCCTCGAGTCCTCTCCTTCCCTCTTACTTTCTCTCTCTTTCTCTCCCGCTCTCGAGAGGCCCTCTCCCACTCCCCCTCCCCTCGCATCTCGCCTCACACCTTCGCCCTAATATGACGCCTCCGATTCTGCTAAATTAGAGCCATTACGGCTTTACCGTGATTTTATACCACTGAGGACACAATTAGTCGTTTCAGCGAATCCACCCTGTCGCCCTCTGCTACTGAGAAAGGGAGACTCCTGAATCGATTAGACGTCGCGACGCCCTCCGGTCCCGATTTTAATCTCGTGACGACGCGTGTCCTTTTACTTTCCCCTTTCAATCCCCTTTGCCGCCCCTTTCCACCCCCTCCCGCCCTTCGTCACCTAGACTCGACTAAACCAAGGGGATAGTGCCATAGACCCCATAAATAATTCGCGGAGCCGGATCGATCAGGGATGAAAGTTCAGACAGGCACGAGGGTCGCCGGGGAGGAATTAAGGAAGGACCGCGATAGGAAACTCAAGGATAATGGAAAAAAAGGAATCAAGCTGGCGCAGGGATCAATATTGACTTTCTTCGAAATCCTAATTTTCTCCGTTTCCTGATACGTTCAGCCGATCATAATGTATTGAAAACATTATTACGTGACAATGCGCACGCGTATCACGATATCGCGTATACGCGTGTGTTAATAAAAAATTATCCCATAGCCTCCGGTTTCCAGCTATTTGTTGAATCAACAGCGTCAACGTTATCTATGACGTCAATGACATCGATTCTATCAAGCAGTATAAGGACCTTCCGGTAGAATTTAAGGGCTACGACAATTGTAGGAAATACATTCGATTGATCGATCTCCTCCGGGCATAATCGAGGTCCAATCCCAGATATAGGTATACCGGTCCACAGGAGGTGTATAATTGCGTATGTCGCCTATCAGGATCCTACTGGCCCCCCTACACTGTTATAACGTGTTCACCTAAGTGCAGCCTGGTGGATCCTGTGCTCCGCTCGTGTCCTTCGTCGCCTGGGTGAGGTCGATGCTGCCGATCAGAGCGCATTAACGAACGCTCGCAGTCTCATAAATCATGACCGGGAACCAATCGGCGCTGGATGTTAGTCCCGAACAACCAATCACAGCTTAGCTCCAGCGGACGGGTCTGCCGAACGAATCCACGCCCCGGAAATTACGTGTCCGACTCTAAACTCCGATGATTGATGAGCCTCGCTATCCGCGAAATAGTCTGCCGCTTGCTGTGACGCTGTGACTTCCTTCTCCGGGACTCCTTTCTCTTTCTAGCTGATTGCGATTGTGGGTAGACCATCCCGATTTGGCAGCGTCTATCGCTTTTACCTAACCACCCCTATCTAGCCCTCTTTCTCTGTTTCACCAGTCCCTACACAAAAGCCAAGTTTCGTTCCCTTCCAATTCCCCAGGACTTCGAATGGTATCCGGTTGTCCCCCCCCCTCTCCCCCCACCTGGACGAAGTCAAAAGACCAGTCGAATATGTCCTAGGAATAAGGGCAGCTCGGCAATTCGATACGACCCCCCCGTGTCGCGTGACGAACCATCAAAAGGATATTACGCGAAGCCGATCGATTCTCCTTCACATAAAATTCTGATATCCTTATTATCTTGCAATTTCCACTGGCAATGTGAGCTGCCAAAGTAACATGCTGTATATTTACATTGGGGACCACGATTCAACATTCAGTCACCAACCCTAAGTCGAGAGGCACCCTTGAAAGTTGCTCCGTGCAGGAGATCGGGCCGCTTCTGAATCCTGGATGGTGACGGAGTTTAAATTTTTTATAGAGCCAAGGAGCTAGGCTTGAACATTTATTTTTTATTTATTTTTTTTTCCTTTCCCTTTACGGAGTCCTGAGATACTGAAGTCGAGAATAGTTTGCCGTCCTTTTCACCGTGAGTGATCAGCAGGACAAGCAAGACCAGCGAGAGGAGCATCCGGTGCATCCATCAGGTCTGAAGTCGTCGTGTAATATTCCCTTGGCTCTTCCTTGATAAAGATTCTTTGAACGTAGCGCTAACGTTGGTATCCGGCAAGGAAGAACCGAGTAATTTTGCTCTGGTTACTTCCGTGCGTATTCGCAGTGGCTGCATCGAGAATTTCTTTCAGGAAGTTGTTCACGTAATGGCGACGTCCTCCAGTGTCCGGCAATTAGTTTGCTCTCTGGTAACGAGGGACTTGCTGTGACGTTTACTCCAAATTTTCTTTATACGAAACTCTAACCGGGTACCAAGGACTCGGAATCCTTAACGAAGGAGCATCGAAGACTTTTGAATTATTTTAGCTCGGAATCACATAGAAATAATAGAAAGGTTAAAATGAAAAATCGAACTGTTCGGGTTATGAGAAAGTGGCGCTGCAACGGAGGGCTGCCAAATGATGAAAGACCAAGGAAATTGAATTCCCATACTCGAGCGGACCCCCCCCCTCCCCCCCACAGCCACCCCCTTCGCATTCGCCTTGAAATCATCCCTTTGCATTCACCCCTCATTTCTAATTGAACGATTCTTCTTTCCTCTTTGACCCTGTGTATATATATATACATATATATACTCTTGATAAATTTAATTTTCTTGGAGAAAGAAAAAGTGCGCGCTCTTGATTTCGTCACACTTATTTTTCTCTTTACATTATTTCTTTTATGTTCGGCTCGCTCGAGGAGTCAACGCAGGATTTGTTCTTTCCTGGAGGTTTATACTTTCTCGGCCATTTTGGACATTCTCGTGCTCGGATTCTTATATTTTATTTTGTGCTTTTCCACGCGATTCAGTCATCTTGTTATTCAGTCGATTCTTTTGCAGAGTTCTCTGAAATGGCAAAAAGAGACTATTTCGAATTTGCAGATCAAATGTTTCCTTTGAGCGAGACTTTTCTCCTAGAGTATTTTTCCTATTACCTCCTTTGCCACTAGAGGCGCTACGGTCGTTCCTTGCCAAGCGAACAAGAGATCGAAACTCTTTTACGTATTCTATGATTATTATAGTGCGGAAACAAGCGGGCAGAGTTCGCTGCGAGTCACAGAGAAAAACCCTAAATACTTTATAGCGGTGAGCGACCCTCCGTTCCGTCTCTTTTCCCATTCACAAGGGATGATAGAACTGGAGGTTCTACCAGGTACATAGATATACGATATACGATATACGATATAGACATGAAGATGCGCCAGAACGGAAACGACGCACTCTTGAAGGATAAAAGTTGGCGTGAAACAAAAATTCAGCGTGACAGTGAAGGAGGGTGAGACGGGGGGGGGGGGGGTGTTTTGCAAAAAAATCGCGAGCGGGAAGCCGATCGCTAATCGGTTGGACAGTCGTGTGAACGAAATGCAAATCATTCGGGTTGGCCGAAAATAAACGGGCACGGCCATTTTGCGCCGAGGTCAAAATCCATTTTCATTTTTATTAACGGTACTTGCTCGAAACCCCGTAGGTTAATAAATACCAGCAGCATGCAAATTAAGTCAATCGTACAATCGTTTGAATTTTAATTTGGCAGAAATGCGAAATTTAATTTCACCCCTGTACAGAATTTGTGTTTGCTTCTCGCTCGCTTCACACAGACGCGCGTCTGTTGTGGGATAAATTGACGAGATCTCTCGTTTACTTCGTTTACTTCATTTACTTCATTTACTTCGTTACTCCGACTCTTTTCCATTGCTTCACTCTTATTTCTTTATTTTGTTCTCGACAGCATCGCCAGGCATTAAATTAAGAGATCTTCCATTAAGGCATAACCACGATTCTCCAAAGCGATTGTTTCCTTTGTGTTAATATTAGTCTTTTCTCTCTCTCTCTCTCTCTCTCTCTCTTTCTTTCTTTCTTTCTTTCTCTTTAAATTACTCCTTTACGTATGTGTGAGGAACCCTTCGCGCACTCATTTACTAGGGAATTTAGTACTGGGCAGCATTGTGCCCTGCCTGTTTTGAATATCGAATTTATGGGCCAAGTTCTCCCGTGCACGGGGATTCCCCTTCTTTCCCTTTATCTCTCTCTCTCTCTCTCTCTCTCTCTCTCTCTCTCTCTCTCTCTCTCTCTCTCTCTCTCTCTCTCTCTCTCTCTCTTCCTGTCCTCCACATCCCCTCTTCTCGAATTTCAACGACTCTCGTCCTGCCCTCCCTTGCTCCGCGAAACTTTGCTTCCAACTCCTGCGCTCCACTTAGCATCCTGCTTATTGGCTCGTACAGTGGCTCACTTGTCACTGACACTTTGCCGCTGCCTTATAATCGGAATTAGCATCGCACCATCGTAAAACTAGCGAAAGCCGGTTGGCCGCGACCCACGACTACGTCGTTTTTCCATAAAGCCCGAAAAGTCTTAGCTTTAAGACTTTTTCACACCGAATTTCAGTATCATTTTGAATTCCAACGTGAAACGGTGTGGGGGGGACAAGGACTTGTCTTGGCATTTGGTCTCTTCTTACATTCCTTTCCTCCTTTCCCCTTCTTCCCTTCTTTTCACGGTCTCTTTAAGTATCCACGGTTGGCTTGACGCTCGACCGAGCGAAATCTTCTTTGATGAAAGTCGAAGGAAGCGTGAGAGAAATAAAAAGGGGAGATTCTAGGAACGAGAGAGAAAATCGAAAAACTCCAGGGAATTTCACTCCCCGCAATTTTGCATTCTGCTCAACGAATTTTTCGATTTCTACCTCCATCCCCTGTAGGTGGGACGGGGAAAAAAAAAAGTATAGCGCAAGGCTTTGTCGAAGAAGGGAACACCATTCGTACCGCACGGCAAGAAAGGTGTGCCTCCGATAGTGTATTTCTTTTTTTCTTTTTCTTTTTTACTTTTCCGCGAAGGCGTCGGGACGGCACGCCATAAAATGGCGGATAGCAATCGCGTAACTCGAAAGCACAGGGAGTACCGTGGATGAACGCTGAACGAGTACAGTTGAGTGAGAGTATGATGTAGGAGGGAGAGAGAGAGAGAGAGAGTGACATGAAGAGTATACCTATACGTTGTAAAGGAGACAAGGAAAAAGATTGTGCAAATAAAGGGAGAGAGAGAGAGAGAGAAACGAATAGCAAAGCCTCGTACGGCTGTAAGATTGTAAGTCTTTATGACCGGCTGCTTGCAACACGTAGTCAAGTTCAATTATCTGCCGCAACCCAGTGTACCGTATATAATCGTAAACCGTAAAATTTGTATTCGCGCGTTGACGTGACTCGTCGATGCGGCCGATTCGAAACTTCGAATCACAAGGTCGGCTTACATAATTAATTGCCTAAGCCAATTTTCATCCGACGAGATTCCCTTGGCTAGGAAGGCTGCCGAGGGGGGAGCCAGAGGGTGGTTCACCTTTGAAACTGTTCAATTTGTGAGACCTGCGCTGCTGGCGTTATAACGTAAAAAAGTAAAATTATGGAAAGAAAAAAAAAGACTGGAAAATCCAAAGGACACTTTTCTTATCGATTCTCATCGTTCCACCCCCTTTTTCCGTCTCTCTTTAAATCGCTGATTGGCGAAGCCCGAAATACCAATTTCTGCCAATCACCAGAAAGAGAATATATCAAATATATATAAGATGCGATATCGAGTAACCGTGTAATGCCAGGAATAGCCTTCTGTCCTTTACAGTGAATTAATGGATTGACTCGATGAACCTTGCCTGATAACAGAAATTGATAAGAAATAAGATTCCACACAATTACCGGCTATTTTACAGGCTAATTATTTAGGGTCATTTTTAGCTCCCGATCGGGTTCAGTTTCCAATCGAACGTCGATCGATTCGAGCGTATATCTATAGATATCTATATCCAGATATAGATATATTGAATAGGCGTAACGCCGTTAGCTTATCGCTTCACATCGTACCGTATGCAGAGTCGCAGACTGGATGCTGATTTTCAAATATACTGCTTTACGTACAAACGAATCGTGCAAACAAGTAAAATACGAAAGAATCCAGACTGCGAGAGGGAGGAATCCGAGAGGAGAAGCCTGAAGGAACGAAGGAACGAAGGAACGAAGGAACGAAGGAGGGAAGTTCGGGCGTTTGAAATTTCTCTCGGAAAATTCGAAGGGAAAATACACGGTTCATTGTGTCGATACGGATTCTAGTTCGTCGATTTCTCAAAAAAAAAATTTCCACGGCGCCACTTTCGCTTCCAAGTACAACAATGTTTTTCCAGGTAGCAATCAAATTACTTCGTCAGTTTGATTCGAAGTCGATCGATACACGACCTGCTTCCCTCTTTTGACTCACAATCAGTCATATACTACCCGCTTTTATACAGCCTTTAACAGTCCCAGATATTCAGGGATGATCTTTATTCACGACTCCGTGCCATAAATATATGATGCTGGCCTATGATAATTTAGCGTTATCCTCGACGTGAGAAGCGGATGAAGAAGGTGGAGCTTAAGCATCCCCTACTTTCACCTTTCATTTTTCATTGGCCTCCTCTAACTTTTTACCCCCCCAAACCTCCTCCTTCTCTTATTACTCGGCTGTTCCTGATTGCCCGTAAACCACCCTTGGTTCTTACATTTTTTATTTCCTCTAAATTCCTAGCGTTAATACTCCTGATAGTAGAGCCAACGGTACTGGATATCAGTCATCACGTACCGATAATAGTATCAGCCGTAGGAACAAGTAGGGATCATTTGACGAATAGTATTTTTAAATTGCAAGAAACAACACAGCGCGTTGCTCGCGAATAGTTGGGGCCATAGGAAATACGTTGTTGCTATTGGTGCAGGGTGGAAGGATCCATTGGAAAGCAGCAGGTACCCCCTGTTGGAGACGGAAGTTACATGTAGCTCGAGGTGTTCGGGAACGTGGGGGGGGGGGGGGGGGTTGATCGAGGAAGAGGGTGGTTTACTGAAATTGAT
Organism: Calameuta pygmaea; assembly: GCA_031762395.1. NCBI lineage: Eukaryota > Metazoa > Arthropoda > Insecta > Hymenoptera > Cephidae > Calameuta > Calameuta pygmaea. Next base: position 918,577 of record JASANN010000278.1, on the reverse strand, counting down.
AAATTTTCGCCGCTTCGTGTCAAGCAGTGCCAAACACGAGGGCGGCTGCTGTGTCCGGCAAATTGATTTAATCGAGAAGCTCCTGGTCGACCCAGCATTCAACTCCTGCAGTTCTATATATGTTTGTAATTTGCGATTCGCCTCCTAGTCGCGCATGCGCGTCTTCTTCGTTCCTGGGACTGGGTGGCTGGTAAACAATTGCGAAAATCCTCAAAGACTTCGTGTGCCTCGAAAATTTTATACAGACCGTGCAGTGCCCCCCCGTGTCCCTCGCCTTAACCGCCCCTGAGTTTAATCGACGCCACATGCATTTTTCAAAGGGTCCACCAGGATGTATCGATAGGTCCGTGCGTATGACATGTATTTATTCTTTCCTTTTACTGCTTCGCTATTTTCGCCATTATCCAGCGATTCGGTTTTCCAGCTGTTTACACTAAATTTGTCCGAAGCTTCGAAGCTTTTTTATATACGGTCATCCGATTCGAATGCATCGGTTAAATTTGACGGCTGTCACGCTATGGCTGCGGTTTAAAAACATTTGGCAACGTTCGACAAACGAAAAGTTTTTCTTCGAATGTTTGAGAAATCGAATGATATTTTGACACCGGATGCAAGCCAAAGCCGCCTATATTGGAACGCTCGTGCGATTTCCCAGTGCAATCGGAATAACCTGCCCGTTCTTGACTGTAAAATTGTTGTCGAATGGTATCAAGCAGAGCGGTTAGCATGACAGCTGCTACACGCGTATAGGTACCAGCTGTAGCTATGAGGGTTTCGTCGATTTAGATGGCTATACGTCTCTCTCTCTCTCTCTCTCTCTGTATCTATCGGGTTTTATTTTTTGATTCTCCCTTTTGCATCGCGTCGCTTCGCGATTCATTTTGATTGGCCACGAATCGTCGCTCGGTTCGTTTTCGACACGACAACATCCGGGGATGGTTAGGAGCTGTCCAGCTCTGCTTTGGGACTTGTAGAATCGATGGTAATCCGAGCAGCTCGTGAAAACGCGGCTTTAACGCGGTAGTTCGCTCTTCCAGTTCACAGAGAAGTGCCCGAAGCAGAGAGAGAGAGAGAGAGAGAGAGAGAATAAAGGATAGAAGGCAGAGTAGGAGGAGGAGGGGTGGGTGGGGCCTAGATCGTTGAGGTCGTTAGAGTTGAAAGTGAGAAAGGGTGGCAGTGGGATGGGTGGGTTGAATTAGGGGTGGGGGGGGGGGGGAGAGAAGAGAAGGCGATGGGAAATGGGGAAATCCGCGAGGCTCACTCTCTTCATTTCCACTTTCTTAATCCGCGGAGATTAATAATAATTGTGCTCGCCTATAAGCCCGGCAATAAGGGTCTCGAAATCCGTCTGGAGCGCGGGGGATGATGGCGGCAGACGGTAGGCGGTCCGCGGAAGCACAAACCGAGAAGCGAGAAGAAAGTGTAGAGGAGTATGAGGGAGTTTGTGGGTCTGAAGGGGGTGAAGGGGTTGAGGGGGGGTCGAACGAGAGAGCGTGGTAAGGGGCGCAGCGAGAGGCCAAGGGGCTGAAAGTTGGTAGGCAGTCGATAAATGTATAATAGGCCTTCCCTGTGGCGGTGGGTCCGGAAGATTTAACAGAACCCGGACCGGTTTCCATCGCATCGCGGGGATCGTGGTAGTTCGGAAACTCTCACGAACGGAGGAAAGTTTGAAGGACTCGAATTCGCGTCAATCCGCAAAATTAAAACCCCTAGGAGTAAATTTAAGTTGGTTCCCGATGGGAATGGAGGGTAGTTCCGTTGGCGAGGGTGGCCAGGGACGACTGGCGGTACCGTGCTGCAGATAAGATAAGGGTGAGAAATCGCGCCGCCCCTGGATGCGGTAACATTAGACTCCTACCACCGTTTACCTCCTCTCGACTGCCTTTAACTCACCAGTCCTCCCAGTCCTCCCCTAGGCCATCGCCGTACCTACGAACCCTAGACGCCTGGACGCCCTAGCCACCTACCGGGTACCTACCAGGCACCTACTAGCCAGCAGCCAGCCACCTAGACTCTGCACGAGCTTAACCGCGGTGGTTAAGCTGGCTGCGCCTAACCTATATTTGACCACTTTGGAAACGATATAGCTATGGATTAACGGTACCCGGAATTGGCCATACCCTTGCACACATTTCCCATCGTCCCCTCGTTTCTCAGGATCCTCCGCTATCTCTCCCGCGGATCCTGAAGGAACCCCCGGAAAAAGGTACGGCTTTAAATCAGCCTGAAATCATCCGGAGGAGTCGGGAAATTAGAGCTGCGACCGCACTCTGGTCCAATGAAATTCGTTTAAAGAGGAAGCTCGGACCTTTTCGGCAAAAGGCAATCCTCGCACTTCTGGTTAAGCACCTGCGCCCTTCTTAACCGATAAGGCATTAGGAGGTCATGCTCAGAAGCGAAGAAGCCGCGACGCGAAAAACGGTCGTCGGACCCGCGATCGAGAAAAAGGACACTGCCAGCTCCCAGGCGTCTGAGCGCAGAAGGATCCCTCGAAGAACGGAGCCTGAAGAGAGTAAACGGAGGAACAAACCCAGTTACACTTACCATTGCAAATTTTATTGTGCTCCTGGAATATATGTAGCCTGCGGTATATGCAGGACTCACAGGATAGTTACAAGAGTGTGAGACGCCTGGCTAGGTAGGCGCGTACACCATTCCTACGTAGGTTGAGCGAGCGTTCAATTTACTTAAAACCCCGTGTGGAGCGCGGCGGTAAGCACTGAGATCCAATTGTAGCCAAACACGCCCGGAATGGCCGTCCTGCCCCCCAGGCCACTCTGTGTAGATCAGCACACGCAGACGCTGCAGCGACCCAAAGAAAGACGAGACCAGTCGATACAAAGCATACAGACACGCGGCCGACTGCAGGCTGGGTTCAGATAGAAAGAATAAAAGAGAAACGAAGAAAAGAGAAAGCAAAAGAAAGACACATCAGCCACAATCAGCCGCCCATGATACGTGCCAAGTGGCGAGAGGAACGCATTGACGGTCTCGAGGATCTTATTAGCGGGTCATTACGAAAGAGCCGATAACCAAAGCCGGTCTAACTGCATACGTCGAGTGGTTCTGAAGAACTGCAGGAGCTACGCGCCATCCAGCTGGATACTCGAAGAGGCGCCTGCTGCTTCCTGGACCTCGGAGTCAAAGAGTTCCTGCGGGTATATTTCGACTCATTTTATTTAGCGTTACCCTCTCTCTCTCACTCTTATTATGTCATATGTACTATAGCCATACCTATAGATATACGACTGTACATAGTAGGAGATAGGTATGTATACATAGCCCTGAGCCGAAAGATCGTTTATTAACCTCGCACTAGCAGGCCTGGTTCTTGGATCTCCGGAATTCTCCTGGGAGGTCAAGCTCCAAGTGAGGAGCCTATTCTGATAGGCGAAACGGAAGGAGAGCGTCCCGACGCCGCAGAGCTCTGGACGGAAGCGTCTTGTACCATAGGACACTATAGGTACAGGCTCTCCTCTTCTCTCAGTGGATTCTCCACACTGCCTGCAGCCTCACCTCGTCTCTCTCTCTCTCTCTCTCTCTCGAGGGGGTCGGTGGGTGGCGGCGTAAATACGTCTCATGAATTTAGGTTAGCATGCAAGCAAAACCGCAGCACTTCACAAAGCCCCAGGCCCGCCTGGGGTTTTGCGGGGGCGGCTCAATTATTGTCCGGCCGCGCGGCCGATAATCGCACCGCATTATTGCCTCAACAGGGGTCAACAGTTAATCCGGCTCGGTGATTATGACGTTGTAACCACTTTCGGAACAAATATTTTCTTCGCCGTTGCCTCTCGCAGTCCTAAAATCCATCGACGCAACCGACGAGCTGCGTCGGGAAGGAAATTGCCGGGTGATATCCGAGGGGGGGAGGGGGGGGGGAAGGACCTCTCTACCGGGTGGAATTTAATACTCCAGACTCCTGTCGAGAATTCACATTATTTCCCTCGAGTCACGGAAATCCGAACTCCTTGCGAATATCGTTGGCTTGATATCTATATTAATTGCGTAAGGTGAAATTTTGGGGTCAGCTAAGGGTGAATCGGCAATCCTCTCGCTAGGACAGTCTCCGTTGGTTGGGGTGATCGCGGCTGCCGTGCTCGCAATTTCTTCTGCGCGGGATCTTCCTTCCAGCCCCCTAAGAGAGAGAGGAGCAAGGGAGGTACTGCATAAAATATCATAATTTAATATAGAGCGAAAGTATCGGGAAACTCGGCAGCAAGGGAGATAATAATGGAAGGAGTGTTCGGCTTGATGGCGGCTAAGAGGGCTCGGAGTGCCGCTTAAATATTCCCGATAGGCATAACACGTCGGGGAAAGGTTGGCTGGAGCAGCGGGCGCCATGGACGATCGGTAAACATTCGAAAAAGGGCCAGGGATCCCTCCCTCTTGCCCCCCCCCCCTCCCCCACTGATATCCCACCAGTTCCGAGTCCTTTGCGAATTTTCCCCGTCGCACCCAAAGTCGCTCGGCAATGACTCTCTTTCTAGCTATTTTTTATACCCGTGAACCTAGCCATTCCCAGCACGTTTTACCAGGATACGGGTCACTGCCAGGGGGGCCAAACCATAGAAAGAGCCAAAGGACCCGGCAGGACGGCGAGGAGGCCCACCTTGCGAATGGACGTCTAGAAATTTAGGATTCTCGAAAAAGTATAAATGCCGATTCGCAGCCCGATAGGCGTGCCCTAGAAAAGGAAAGTTCAGCCTGGGGTTAAGAATACATTTTAGAGGCTTTGTCCAGGAGCTCCACCCTTCCGCTTTCATTTCCCGAGCATCGTTATCCTTTTTTTTCCTGGTCGACCCTGTATATCGGCACATGTGTCTCCCTTCGTTTAACCACATGCTCGGAAGTAACTCCGAAACGAAGCGCCTGGAAATGGCAATGAATGCGTTTAGAATCTGTACGTTCCTATAGGAATCGCGCAGCAATTAAATAACGAAGTAACGAATTCTGTAGTCGAACGAGAATTTAAATGCAGGAGTCTTCGATCGCGATGGTCTTCGAGTCCAACGATGAAAATTGGCGAAAGAGCCTTTAGGGAAAACAAGGACTCGGGCAGACCGAACGGGAATGAAACGCGAAATGGAATAGAGTGCTGCGGGGGAAGAGCATCGAAATACACTCTCATCTAGAACGAACTCGCGTCGCCGAGTTCCGTAAGGATGCAGACGGTCGCAGCAGAGCTCGTGATAAAGGACGGCCAAGAGTAGCGAAGGACAGCGAAAGACAATGAAAGCTGGCGATGGCTGGCTGAGAGAGTGGGGGACGAGGGGGGTGGGCTGAGTTTGCGTCTAGGAATGCATAGTTGATGAAAGTGCCAGAGCCGCGGATGTCGATGGAATCGGTTTAGTGCGACCCCTGAACTTCTCGATATCCTTGATGATATCCTTGATACCAGCAATATCCTGACTCTGGACGGAGATCAATCCACTCCAACTAATTTCCTAGATTCCATATTATTCCACAGGAGTCAATGACGACGTGGCTCCTCGTTCTCTTGACGGAAGAATCGATGAAGATAGATACGATGAAGAATGGCAGGTAGGGGACTCGAATACGAATTATGAGAAATGGAAGCAAAGGTGTTCGCACTCCATCCAGTATAAGCTGGAGAGGGAGAAAAGCGTCTAAGAAGAAGAGAGGAAGAAGGAGACCCTCGACGTGCTGCAGGAGGAAGAGTCTTGGCAGAGGGCAATTTTCGCGAGGGCCCTTGCCTTGTTTTTATTAGAGACTCACCATAGGTAGACCTGGCGCGCGCACCGATATCATCCACTAGTAGCTACTACCAGCGGCTGTAACCGTAGTAGTAGCTGGTACGGATGGTTGGCTACCGGTAGCTAGTTGCTACTAGGTACCTGCTACTTGCCCCTTTGCCAATCCCTCGACTTGACCCGCACGTGAGGGGCAGACTCAAATTGCGAAGAAAAGCCAGCACTGAGCTAGTGTCTTAGCTGGTCCAGGTGAAGAAAATATTATATGGAATACGTATGACTTGTATGTGTCCAAAACCATATATGGTACATATATGATCAATATGTTTTCCATATAAAATTTTTCCAGCTGGGAGCACCGATGTCCTGGGAGCTACAGGTTCTGTCCTATGAGGTAGCCTTGTTAACGGGATTTCTTGAGCCGTTTGAATAGACCTACTGAGAAAATGACTCTCTTTGTCTTAGACGTTACCGACCGATATCGACAGAGGGATTCCTGTTGGGTCTTTGAGTCCAGGTACGCGCAGCCTCAAATTCTCAGGATCAATTTAAATCAAGATTATCGCGCTCGAGTGACCTGGAATTTCGATACTCTGATACGTCCTGAATTCTCGTGGTGTCCATCGCGTCTGGCTTCCTCTCAAGAAGGTCTCGGGAGCGTCTAGTAGCGTAGGGAGCTCGATCGATTGTGACTAAACTGGCAACGCAAACTCAATTTGCATCGACTCGCGCCTTGCGTGGAAATTCAACGGGAATCTCGGTCGATTTTCTCGAGTCGAGTAATTTCAATATCTTAAAGGAAAATTAGGAAGCTTCCGCTTGGTGTGCAGCCTTTAGCCGCGTTTCTCTGTGCTGCAAGGGTACGCGTAACAAGGGTTGCCTTCGGGCGACCAGTGCCCTTGGGTATAAAGAATTGACGAAAGTCGTGGACGTAAATTCACAAAAGCTAAATTTCGAGGTTCCAATTGCAATGGCCGATGACAATAGTCAGAAGGCAGTAAAAGCATGGGAATCTTTTCGGATGGATTTTTCGAGGTTAATCCCTTTCTCGTTCCAGGTTTTCACGTGGTTTTCACACTTTACAGAGTTTCCATTAGCAGCTGGGATAAAGGTCCTCGGTGTTCGGATAGATGGCAGAGCGTAAGAGGATAACTCGAAATCCATGGTGGTAGAGGGTCCGACAGTGTCGGTAATTCTGGGCAGTAACTCCGAGCTAACGTCAGTGGTTTGGCCCTGAAGATGACGTAACAGAGGAAGCAGAAGTAGTTTCCTCGTAGATCAGAAATATAATTGTCCTTACCCGTGAGACATTCTACCGGGTGACCAAAGCGGACAGTAGTTTTCCAACCGCCATTAAATCCCTCGATTTTAAGGTTACGCGAGTGTCACGGGATCGACGAGGGAGGAAAATGTTCTGGGTCTCTCTCGAAACCCATAAACCTCACTCTCTCTCTCTCTCTCTCGCTCTTGTTTAGCCTAATGAAAATTAATTAATATTACGGAGCCATAACGAACAGCAACGCGAATACCTGCCCCCGTACCGGATGGACGGACGTTACACAGAGGGATTTCAACTCGACGAATAACCTCAATGGAAATCTTGTCTCCTAATAAATTACTCCAGATTTATTTACTTTTCGCCCGAGCAAGATCAGAACCAAAAATATCGTATCCGCGCGCATTAAGACACATTCGCACCCGAAGGTGGTCCAAACATATTTAATTAATTTCGTAATTAATCAATATCACGCAAATTATCCGACATGAGACTTCGAGCCTGTTCACGATGAATTTTGTAATTGTAACCTGGAAGCACGAGTGGAACGTATTGAAATTGTAATGGAGACCGGTACCCACTCCTGATTTGTATGCAACCCCTCCCCTCTGCCCCCTCCCCGAACACATACTGACAATAACTGTAGCTATCACGGAGTCACGAACTTCTCCTCGAGGACCAGAGAGCAGAGCGCTGAGCCTCCCACTGGTTACCCACTTGCAGCCATCCCAGCCGGCTGCTGTTTATCATCGGAACATCATCCCTCATCTGGTTGCTGTTTACACGGGCAATACGCGTCTGATAAAGTTGGACCGTTAATAACGTCATCCGTGGAGATATTGCAGCCAGCGAAGCTCATTAGATAACGATATAACCGGACACAGGATTGAACACTTGGACACAGCTGGGTTCACGGGCAGGTTTCTCCCTGGTACGAGTATAGGCATTGCGCGGTTTCTGTACTTTAGCACGTGGTACGTAACGACCCTGGGTTATCAGTGAGATCCGAACGGTCGGTAGACGATAACGAGCGAATGGGATTGGACGAGGCAAGAAGATGCTGAGAAGTCCTGATACGGACCGGAGAGTAGATACCGTGTGTAGTCAGTGTTCGGGATGGTCTCGTCGTTCTACGGGGTAATTACATTTGCAGCCATAGAGGACGGTTTCTTGAAAGGTGAACCCTTTGGTCAGAGTTCGCGCGCGAGTGTTGCCAAACTTCTACCGTCCTCGTTAACTTCCCCAAATAGGCTCGAGCCGAAAACATGGCTCACGCATTAAAGCTCAGCTCCTTGTTAGGGGGATATATGGGTAATACAGGATACGAGTGGGCCAGTGTCCTGCGCTGACCTGGATTTTTGTATTTTTTAATTGATTAATCAGAGACAATTTCCATTCGTATTTATTGGAGTCTTTAGAGTATCTTACGAGTAGTACTTTTGCCAGCGTCTCCCGTTAAAATTTGAGATGCTGTTTTTTTTTTTTTTAGTGTTTCACGAACGACGCGTGTTGTTCGTTAGACGGACTACGAAGCAATGGGATCGTTAGGGTAGTGAAAATTAAAGCACGAGAGTATCTGATTATTCGTATAATACGACTCGGGACTGGCTCTCGGGAATGGAGAGTTCTTCCTGTGGGATGAAAGAGAATGAGAATATCGGGTTAATGCTGCGGGGAGAGATATATGTATAAAATTCAATGGACGGCGGTAGGTATATGTCGTAACGGCGTGTAAGCTTAATATTGGTTACTCTGGCTTCTGGTAGCTCATTCGAACTACCTTTTACAGGACACTTCGGTGTTGGCCGTTATTGTTATAATCCATTTCAATCGAAATGCGGATGTCCTTTGACCCCGTGCTCGATGTGTTAGAAATTGTAACGAGGGGAAAAAAAACAAACAAAGAAACGTCGTCTTCCCTGTATCAGGGATGAAAAATATTGTACCTGCATGTGCACTGCTGATTTTTAATTAATAAATAATTTTTTAGTTCTACCCCCTCGCTCCCCCACGTTCCGGAAAGACGCGTACCTCTCTATGTCCCTGGAACGGCAGACTGGAAAGTTTGTAATTGCAAATTAAATTCCCGTTATAAAATTATAAAAATAATAAATATGTCCTGGTCCACCGCGAGGCCACGAGATAACCCCAAGGGAAAAGTCTTCGCTGGTTACTTTTCCTGGTAGGGGTGGGGGGGAGGGCCTAGGGTGATACGCTGCCAGAGAACTCCTGGGAACTGTTAGAGAATCGGGAATGTGTGCGAGAAGAGGGTTGTGAGCCACTTCCGTGGATAAAAGTTTCGTTAGCCCTCAGCTTTCCAAATGAATTTTCAAAGTGCCGAGTATCGTCGCGTGTCTCTTCCTTCGGAGTCTCTCTCTCTCTCTCTCTCTCTCTCTGTAAAACGGCTTCCCTTGGCCCAGAGGAACTTCCGTTTCGGAAACGGTAGAACGATTCCTGGCCTTCCACTAGCATCTCGGAATCCGGCGATTCCCCCCAGGAGTAGCAGCAGCAGATATACACGCTTCGTCTAAACAAGATCCCGAAACCCGGAACGTTGAGTTCCCCTGTAATCAAACGCCGCTGCAGACTGGCGAACTAGCAACAATGCTAGAACAATCTAGGTATACCCGGTACACTGTGTGTTGTATACTGATACAAAACAGTCTCTGCTCATGCATACTTTAGTAGCAGCTGGCCTACCAGTTCCAATTCCCAAGCGTGTCGATGGCGACTGTTATAGACATCGTTCACATTGGCTACGAAAATCCTATGCTTCCGGAAACTTCAGGTATCCAGCTAGTGAACATTGATCCTGTCCTCCTGAAATCGCTAGGATCCTTCCTGCCGTGCACTTATCCCTTTATCCAGGCTCGTTAAGGTTTTTCAAAAAAAAAAAAAAAAAAAAATTGGACACTAAAAGCAAATGGCTGGGATTTGATTCGCAGTCCAATCGCTAGGCCGAGCGGCGGAACCTTCCGGGCCGAATCGACGCAGCGCTTGGCTGACTTCCGGCACGCGTTGCTTATTATTGCTTTCTCAAGTATGTGATATAAATCTATATATACGATATATCTATATAGGTGTGGTATATAAAATATATATATCTGCAGTAATTAGCTATCGGGCAACGGGTGCAACAACCGTACAACTGGAGCGTGGTGGATATGTAGGTTAGCTAGGCTGTCGTCCCGTATACGATGTGTTCTGTGCGACAGAGATAGCGAGGAAGGAGGGGAGGGAGAAAGAGAGAGGGGGGGGGAGAGGGGAAGGGAGAGAGAGACGCAGCAAAGCCAAGCGTGTTGTAGCTCTTCGGTCTGAGCCGGAATGGCGCGGGCGTGTGTGCCATGCCAGGCTGTGCCACCGACCAGCCCTTAGCCACGTCGCGGCTTTGATGTGGCCATATAGGTTATTCCCCACGGTTGCCCACCCTCTCTTACGTCGTCCTACTCCCCCCTATCCCTCCCTCCCCCCCCCCGGCCATTCTACAAAGTTCTTCCCGCGCGACCGAGCGCGCCCGCTACTTCGGTTTTCGAGTTTTGTGCTTCGCTGAAAACTCCCTGCCGGCCGCTCCCTTCTTCTCCGGGCGGCCCCCTCCGCCTCCCCCCAGCGACTCGGCTGCTTCGTTCCTCGCTCGAGCTGTTGCCACCCCTCGTATTGTACCAACACTAGGATGAATTCTATCCGCTACCACGACCAGGGCACCGACAGCAGTTCCTTTTCTTGGCTCCGCGTCGTTTCATCCTCTTTGACGAAGTCCTTTCTCCGCCACGTGCACGTACGACTCGACTTTGAAGAAATTGCTTGTAAAAAGTAGCACCAGAGGGACGAAGAAGCGCCGGAGGAAAAGGGCTGGCGTCTCCGTAGTCGAGATGAGTAAATGGCTAATTTGTTGTGAATGGTCTTTGCCGAGGACAGCCGGGCAGCGTCCCAGTGTTTGAGTATGGTGGGCGTCGACTTTAACAAGGGATAGGGGAGATACGAAAAGCAGCCCTTGCCGTTATGGCATCTGACTCCCAGTGAAAATTCTCAAAGGGTAGAAGGGTGGCTGCGAGCTTAAGGGAATTAGCGAAGAAGCTAGTGGGTAATGATATTACGTATGATTCACGCCTCCTTAGAAGCAGATCCTACGATAGTCAGTGCACGTGCTATGGGATTTGGCAATTTTCCTGGGCTACAAGGGAGTAAGGGTTGGTTGCTTTAATTATACTGAAACAGAGTAAATATGTCTCGAGTACATTTCGCCTTCTGATGTTTGTCTTGTGGAACGGGGGGGTCCTCCCTCCAGCCTTTCCGTTGCTCGTATACGTTTTCACAAAGTACACCGAAACTTATTATGGTTTGGAGTTACTCGTCACGCGTTACGTCACTCTCGCCATTTGTGCACGTGGGCGTCACGACGCAGCGACGCACGTCGATCGAGCGTCAGAGTGTCAGTGGGACAGAGTGGCCTACGGGTCGCTTGGACTCGGAGAATTAAATTGCAATCCTTAATTAACTGTCGGAGCCGCTGGATGAGTCGGGTAGAGAGGGGCGGGTTGGGGGGGCTTGGAAGATTCGTAAAATGACGTTTTTTAACGTAATGTAATTTCCTTGGTTGCCGGCGAACGCGGCAAAGTAAAATTATTCCTCCCCCTCGACCCTGCTCCTTCTTATATTCTCCTTTTGCTTCGTCTCTTACGTATCTTTTGAACGTTGCAAAGGGTCTTTCCTATCCTCTGGAGAATATCAAGCTCGTCTCTCATTGGAGGTTCATTCTCTGAAAGAAGCACAGAGCGGTTCATCTGATGAGGATATCGCGTTGGTCGTCCCAGCCCCAGCCAAAGTCTCGGAGCCAGGAAGCCTCGAGCTTTTGGGGTATCTAATCGGCGTTTCACAAGCACGTAGCTTTCTTGGATAAATCGATCGAGGATCTTGGGTGCTTTCGAAGCTCCATTAACGATTCCACACACGAGCTCCGTAACGGCTCTCGTGGAGGCTCCTCGGTCTCACGGCTAATTTCCATCCGCGCTATCTAACATATAGGCGTGACGTCATTTTTGCCGAGGGTTCAGACAGCTCAAGTCCCGATCTGAGCTAATATCGGCCGTCGGGGCTGACTCGGCTCTGGCTGCGGATTCGCGAGGGTTGGACGTCAGTCTGATAACGGTGCTGGCGGTGCTGGTTTCCTGTGCATACGAGGGAGCAGGGGTAGTACACAACGACACGACGACACGACGACACGTTACCCGCAAGGTGGAGGAGGTGGAGGAGGAGGGTGGTTTGGAGCTAAAGGGCTGGAGGGTTGCAGCAGTGGAACCGGGAATATTAATCGCAGCCACTGTAACCCCCTTAGCACCACCCTCGGCTGGGCCTCCGAGCCGAGAGACAGCTACTAATGAGACCAAAAACATCAGAGCGGAGTTACGAGCGTCCTAAAAACGTTGCTGGTGTGATTTAGGGGATGGTAATGGAGCGGGGGTCCACCCCTCTCAGTCCCCGTACCATCTCACCACGAACTTTCCACCTTCAACCTTCTACCTAGAAATTCTCCTGGCACTGCTATACCCGCGTACATGCCACACTCTTCTTTAAAATGAAATAATTCAGTTACGCAAGAACTGTGCACCCTCTGTCCAAACTCAGCCCATCTTACTGGAAGCCTAATCGAAGTCTTCCTAAATCTTCTTTTCTTTACCTCTAAAATCCTAGCTGGGTAAACTTCCAGGTCCTTGGCCTTCCTGTTACAGTAAGCTCGCTCTTACCCTTCTATGAAATCTTGACGATTTGAATGTAAAGCATGAATTTCAGAGCCATTTCGCCCTCAGCCAGATTAATTTCCACGTTGAACTTGCTTGCAGCCCCCATAACCCCAGAGTCACGCGTTAGCATTTCTACGTATTACTAAGCTACAAGGGGATTCGCAGCAGCCAGTGCCTAACATCATACTCCCACTTACGTACTTACGTACTTACGTACATGCTCTTCTGCTACTACCCAGTGTGACATTTCCTCGTGTTCCGAACACGTTTAACCACGTACTACGTGCATAGACGTTCGTGTGTTCCCCGCGTACTCCCACCCCCCTTCCCTCCCCTTCCCGATCTACCTCCTTCGTAAGACTCAGCCGCGATCCCTCGTTAGCGCTTCCACATAGCGACCCTGCAAATAATAGATCGTTTACCCTCGATTTACCGAGTCTCCTTAGACGCCTAACGTAACGTACACAGGCCCGACATCTAATACGTAGATAAGTCAGGTATACGCACACTCCGAGACGCTTTGGCCCTCAAGATGGCTGCTCGTTATGCTGTTTCAACAACGCTCGAAGCTCCCCGACGTCGGGGCTTGCGCCGGCATGGCTCAGGCCGGCACCGGCAGCTGCCGCTCTTGCTCTTAACAAACATGCCAATAGGTCTTGTCAAAAAGACGTTCCCTGCACCTGCCACCCAATTCCCGCCGGGGATAATTAGAATTCTATACAGGAATTACGTGCCCGATCCCCTTTCAACCTGGAGACCGAAAGCTCAGCTGCTTTCTTTGGGATACTTTTCGCCGAGACCGTCCAAGAGTAGAAGGTAGCGAATTAGGGAGAAAATAACAGTAAAGAAGGTCCAGTCCTGCTGCTCTTCTTAACCGGAGTCGATAAATCAATGCCGATTAATCCAATAGTTGTCCAAGTTGGCTACGTGGCTACGTGGGAACGCGGCGGGTACGTGGCTTCCGGCAGAGGCCCTGCTAAGCGGATGTGGATTCTCGCTTTCCGATAATCGCGAGAAAGTATTGTCTTGAGTGGCACGGTGTGGACGGGGCTGAAGGGGGGGGGGGGCGAAGGGTAAAAAATTCGTTCTCGCTACCCAACTTTTAAGAGATTTACGAGACCATCTCGATGGGGCCGGAATGTCTCTGCGCTTCCTTGACAACTTTATTCTATCGACGACCTGACCCTAGCTCTTTGCTCCTTCTGCCCCAGCATCGTTCCATACTCCGTTTGCGCTGGACCAACTTCCACTCTTTCTAATACTCGGATCCCCATTCCCTCTTCCTGCTCCTCATCTTCGATCTTTAATCTCTCAGGCAGCAGCAGTTTTCGACCCCGCGCACCAATTTCTCTCCGGTCCTCAGGGCCAACTTCTTCCTGCAACCTTCTCCCTCTAGCTCGATGCTGAATCTTCGGACCGACTGTCATACTTGTCCTACGTCTCACTCGCGCTGCTTCTTTGCCAAGAATCAGAAAGGGAGCAGAGCACGAGTCTCCCTTTCACGTAATACATCTTGCGGCCTCGGGAAGTTCCTATAGCGACCAGAGGACAGTCCTTGCGCACGTAGACTTTTGCTTGGAGCCGAATAAGGCCGGAGTCTTCGAGTGACAGGAAGCTGCGATATTTGCGAACAATTTTACTCGCGTTCGCTTTCCGGTATTTTCTTCTTGGCAGTGGTACGTCTTGACCATATCGATTCTACCTAGTCGATATCCGCTTCGACGTTAATTCAATTTCACTTCGGTAGGACGAGGCAAAAAGATTGTAGCCAATCAGCGCTGATTTACGGTTGCACCACGTTGGGGTCAATGCAAGTTCCGCCCTGGAATTCGGCTAATCAGCGTAAATATTGTCGTAAATCTTTAAGGCACCAATCGATTAGGATGGCGGATGCTCTTTGAGGTCTCATGTGGCCGATGACGCAGACGCCTCTGAAAGTTGCAATTAATATTTTTGACATGCAATTTATTGCCGGGAGTGCTTTTGCGCCTTTAAACTTTTTCATCTTTGAATCTTCACGAATAACGGGGGGGACAAACTTTTCTTCTCTCCGCTCCTGAACTCCTCAGCACTTTTTACTTCAATTCTTCTCAATTCCCATAGACGGTCTGTTAACGAACTACGATACAAGAGAAGAGAAATATTTATTTCCGATATTTTCCTGAAACGTAAGATAATTTTTCGATTATATTAAAATTTTATATCCTATAGCTTATGCATGCTCACTACCTGACTTTGACTTCTAGTTCGCGCTTATCATTATAAAATAATGAATCGTTCGCGGAATGCGCAATAGGCTCGTGTGTTTGTTTGAGCGTTGGTCAAACGCCGAACGGTGATCGGTGAACTTTGAACCACCGTAACGCGCTCTACACACTTCCGCTGCTTTGCGGTTCCCGCTTTCCTGACGCAGCTCGTTCCGGCACGCACGATTCAACTCGAAAATCCGAATTTGCATCGATTTTACTTATTTCACGAACTACTCGCAACAATCGATTATCTGTGATCGATAGTTATAAATAAATAGTTAAAACTACACGATTTCCTCGAGAGAAACAATAATAGCTACAGACGTTCAATGATAATTGATTACTCAATTTTGCTTAATTACCCAGAAATCCACTGAAAATCAGCCAGTCTCAAAATTTAATAATTATGCGAATTTATTGGCGCACGTGACAGCTCGCGAATTTCCTTAGGAATTGATCTTCTGCGTCCAAGTGGGTTTTGGGAACGCGAGACTCGAAATGCGACGCCGTGTCCTGTTCGCGTACCAGTGGGCAGTTTTGTTAACGAAGTAGCTGCGCGAGACCTCCTAAAGATCGGAAAGGACTCGAATGGCCTTACGGGGAGGCAGACAGGACAGCCTTGTGAGACCCGGCTGCCACTTGCTCCTAAGTTATCAGGTTATCGGAGGTAACCATGAAATTTCTCCCAGAGGGCACTTCAATCCTTGGATAGAAGAGGACAGCATCTGGAATCTAGCTTAAGGATATATTGTCAGGAGGAGCCGAGAGGGGTCGGGTGGGACACGACCGCACGAAACTCTGCGTGGCTGACATTTCGGTTTCGATCGCACTCCGGAGTATCCAGCTGGACCAGCAGCTTCCGACGTGATCCTTTTATCTGAAAATCTTCTCGAGGATCGGTTTAGGTTAGTCGATGAGGTTGCGTCTTGCCGCAAGGAGTCCTTGCAGAATCCCGTGCGGTCCTCGGACAGGATTTCGGAACCGCAAGGAAGACACGCGTTACCGGAGACCCATCAAACTCCCAGAACCTCCTGGTCCCTGCTGGAGAAGTTCTTGGAACAGTTTGTCGGGGTGTCGAGTTGCCGGGAAGTTTCGGCAGGACTCGAACCCAACGCCGACGACGCGGAGCACCTAAAGGCGAATTTGCATCGACGAATCTTTCGGGACTTTGCGGAAGATCGATGTTAGAAAATTTCGATCGGCGTCTCTGAAGGATCCATCGCGATACCGGAACCGCGTGTTGCCATATATATTTTTATAGCCACGAGTGGCTGCAGGGACGGAAGCACAGGGTGGGTAAGGGGGGGGGGGGTCGTTTCGTAGGAACCGCCATGCGGGATTCGCAGAAACGTAAAGAGGCATAAGAGAGATCAGTGTGAAGAGGTGAGAAAGCGGCTGAATATGCAAGTGGAAATAAGGATAAAATGTCCGTGGGAAAGTGCGGGGATGCGGCAACGCTCGAATTTGTTCCAATAAAAGTACGGCAGCGCGTCCTGCAGCAAGGATAAAGGATGAAAGCGACAAAAAAATATAGCCATGTAGCCACTGGGTAGGTATATGAGAATTACACGTGTAGGTAAAATCCTACCGCTGAAACATCTCTCGCTCCGTCTCTCTCTCTCTCTCTCTCTTGCTCGGCAAAAGAAAGTGAAAGAAAAGGAAAGAAAATACAAAATATATATTAAACCGTGTAATGTGTCCAAACCGATGAAAATTACCCAGGCGTATGCCGCGAATTCGTGCTGGAATTTCCTAATTTTTTTTTTGTTCCTTTTTCCCCTGCAAAACTGCATATCCGAAACTGCAATGACGTCGGTGTCTCCCGCTTCCGGTAGCAGAGAGGCTCATCCTGTCAGGTATTCGGTGCGAAGGATTTTGGGGTATACAGAGGAAGGAGAAACAGCCGTTCGTAATGCTACTGCGCCTAGTCATTATCGTAATCCGGTTATCGCCTATACGCCGGATTAGTTATGAATCAAGACTCCTGGGCTTAGTCCTTACCCTCCTAATGTTAATCAATTATTCATCAATTCTTCGGCTACGTAACACCCGTTTCCTTAATTAAGATAATTTCTATGAAACGCGTATCCCAGAACCGGCAAGTATCGATCATGTCGACCCGATTAAAACCTTTCCTAATAGCGCTCCTACTTGATCACAAAATTATCGGCTAAATTGATCTTAATCAACTCTCAATATCGAATATATCAAGTTTATAGTCGATTATCAACAATGTATCCTGTAGTCCTGAAACACATTTTTCATCTAACAAATATCCTGTCGCATGCACCTGTCTGCAGTTTCGTGTGGTTTGACATAGATGTGAGATATCGGAGGGTATTTTCGACTTTGCTAAGAAGCAGCAGAGAATTCCAGTGAATGAGGGGGGCTGGGGGGGGGGGGGGAGTATGTGAAGTTAAGAGGGAAAGGGGTGCTGCTCTCAGGGACTGGAGTGGAGTTCGATTCCTCCTCCCCCCCCTCCCCCTGGTTGAGGTTTTGTTCCGCCATTGTGATAACTCAAACAATACAGCCCTGACTGGCACTATACACGAAGGGGTGTATACGGGCTGTATACCGGGTGTGCGCGTATAGAAAGCGAAGTAGGGCCGAGTTTCTCTAGTGGTCCTCCTCTTTGCTCTCTCTTTCTCTCTCTCTCTCTCTCTCTCGCTCTCTCTCTCTCTCCATCTCTCCACACCTCGATTCCTCTACTTGGGCTTCGACACAGAGCCGAGCGCGCGCGCGCGCGCGCACACACACACACAGCCACATACGCACACGCACGTTCTTTGTGACTCGTCCTCTCACAGCCCCCGCGTGCAAGTCACGAAAATGTACATGCTCTACGCAGCCCGAGGGTTGCCTTTAGCAGTTTCGCATGAATATGCATATAAGGGTTCGCGATGTGCGTCCGTCAGTCGCTACGGGAAATATGGCTGGGCGAGTGGGAGTTTGAAAAGCCTCATTATCAATACGATTCTGGGGAACAAATAGGATTCTCACTTGGCCCGAGAACAGCCAGGGAAATACAATTCCTCCACTTTGGAATGCATTTGCGTGATCGAGCCAAAGGGATAGGAGCGAATGTCGGCAAGAATATTAGGTAGGAGGAAAGTAAATTATTTTTTTTTTCAAGCTTCCTTCGTGCCCAAAGAATTCACAGAGTCAAGGAGTCGATTTATGCACAGTGGAGCTTCGTCGTCTTTGGTGCAGGAAATCTCGATCAGTCGCCAAATTCTGTCTCGAGGCTACCTTGACGCGCTTCTCCTGCTCTGTCATTATCTCTTTGCTTCCCTATGTCGTGACTTAACACTTCGCGAATGTTATGTCGCTTCTATCGTGCTTGTTTTGTCAGCATAAACATTCTAAACCGACCTGATCCGGGCGTGTTACTCTCTACGAGTCCCTACGAGCCCCTACGAGCCCTCTTTGCTCCCTTCCAACCCTTCTTCACTTTTAGCCCTCTATTACACGACACCTGGCACTGCTCTCTCTCTCTCTCTCTTCGTTCCTTCATCTCCCTTCTGCCTCTCTCTCTCTCTCTCTCTCCCTCGTCTCTTCACTCACATCAAATCCTCCCGACGACTATTTCCGTGTATTCCGTGCGACGTATACTGACGTCGACAGAGGGCCTCGCCGCTGTAATGAAAGAACGGAGGAAACAGGAAGTTTTGATTTCGGGAATAATTCCTCGAACCGAAGGGCTGATTCGACGAGCCACCAGAGATTCGAGAGGGTTTCGATAGATTGGAAACGCGAGCGATTTATCATATCCCGAGCTGTGTGATAGGGATGGTCGCTAGGGCAGAGGATGGTGGTGACGCAGGGGGGTAGCAGTGGCGCTATACTCTCCTGGCGGCGGCGGTGGCGGCGGTGGCGGCGGTGGCGGCGGCGGTACTGATCCTCTCATGGAAACTTTCACAGCTTCTCTCAACATTTTCTCTTCTCTGCCTTCTCCTCCTATTTTCTGTTATTCTTTTCTCTATCTTCTTTCCTGTATTTTTACGAGCAGCGACTCAGTTGTTATACTCGAAACCGATCGAAAGTGCCACTTTCACGTTTCCGATTTGCCATTCGCTCCAAGAAACGTTTTACGTGAAACAATTTTTTTTTCTTACCCGGCAAAGAAATTCAATCGGAATCCCATCGAGGCACTAAGGGTCGGTCTAGAGTTCAGACGCGCGGTGCAAACCTTAGCCAAAGGGGAATCGGGCTGGTCATCCCCTTAGTAGACAGCCCATACCTAGGAGGTATGCCCTTAGAGGTCAACCCCTATAAATTCGAGGACGTCCCGACGCTGTCCTATTTTGTGTATCGCCACGAGCTTCCTCCGAAACTCCATTTAAATATTTGGCATAGCCGTGCATAGTTCGCGGCTTAACTGTTGACTGCACCAGCGTGCTTAGTGTGATTACGCATGGCGACGATATTGACCTGCTTCGTTATCTTGCATCACGCGATTCCCTTGCCGCAGGAAGTAGCCTGCCAAGGGAAGAGTAGCTTTATTTTTCACTTGCAGTCGTGTTCAAAAAGTGTCTATCTCTATGCAGATACTATGGAACATGCCGTGGAGAGGAGAAAAGGAGAAAGGAGCGAAAGGATGAGAAAGAGAAAGGTATGAATAGGAGCGAGAGGTGGTTTCATCCCCCTAAGGCAATCTAGCTGACACGTTCGGTGCGAAGCAGGTGTGTGCTTTGAAAAATTCATTCGTCATGAAAAAGTTGAAGAAAAAAAAGTAAGTAATAACGTATAAAAAGATGAGCAAATGAAACGGACACAAAAGAGACAAAGCTCGATTGTTGCGAATTCGAGAAAAATTCGAAAACGATCAATTTCGTGGAAGACGTTAAAAATTGGGAAAAAGTCCTAAAAGCAAAATTCCCTTCCACTAGGTGTCCAGCAATTCGCACGCGGACGTCGACAGAGTAAAGAGACCAGCCGCTGATAACATATATTATCAATATTAAGGACCGTACACATTGGTGAGCAGCCATTGGTAATCGGAGCTGAATGGGTAGACTCGGTATTCAGGCAGCATGATGAATTGGCCTAATTTCGCGGACGGAAGGTCACGTAGCCCCAGTAAATCTTGGACATAGCGTTAGCGCCGTGTGCGAATCGCGTGGACAAAACATACGCGAATTCGAGAAGCGACGGTATATGGCGCGCAGGGGCACGGCTGCGATGCCGTCGCGACGTCGACGCCGGCAAGCGATTCTAAATCATATCAACGCGCGGAAACACATGCATTCCCAAAACTGTTCGCAGCAGCGTCGCCGCAACCCTTCGTCGCTGCTGCTCCACTATGGACCGTCCTGCCAACCCTTTGAACCTGTTCAGCCCCCGCGATCCCCTTTACGTCCCCCTGAACCCGGCTGGAATATTCCGGCGTTAAAACGCGTTCATCCCCCGGCCTAGGGTAGTAGAGACTAGGCATCCCATATTCCATCCCCTTTCATAATCACCTTGTACCACCCTGTCGATGAGATTAATGCCTCTCCGGGGAAAATGCCTGGCACTAATTTTTTAATTTTATCCAACGTTTTCAGCCCTGTTACGCGATGGTCGCTCGCGCACTGTGTGTTTCCCTTTGTGCACAAGGTACACGATATTCCTCTTAACAGGCTCGACGAGCGACCGAGCCTCGCGTCGTTTTTGACTTTAGAGATGTGCAGCTTTAAATATGCTTTATAGGTTAAATATATATTTAATTGATACATGGATTTGATTGTACATATTGTCACGTGATTTTTCGATTCACGGTCACGAGGCGAGTCCAGCTACTCATTCTGATAACGTTCTCGTTTTTTGATGCACTCTTGGCTCAATTCGTACAGCATTTTAATTCGTACGTTATCAGTCTCGCGTTAAGAAAATACGTTACAATGCATATATATTTTTCTACCTGGATAGATCAAGCTGGTACAGCAACCTCAGAGTCTTTCAGGGACGCACGATGTGCATCCGTGTTCCCGAGTGTTCGGAACGTGTTCGAAAATTGGCCGAGTGTTTAGCTCTCGTTAAAAGTGTCGAGGATGCTGGACACGAAGTGACGCAACGCGACGTCCACCCTTGGCCGATATGTGAAAATGACAAAATGTGCAAAATACGTGAGAATCCAATTGAATTTGCCATTCCTCTGCACGTGGCTATGGAGGTCTCGAATAATGACGTCTGGCCAAGGGATGCTTACTAAGGACTTTAAAGTATGCAAAGCTGAAGCAAGTAACTAAAGCCCTGAGCTGGTATCTAGGGACTAGTTAAAGCGAGCGAAGGAACAGAGAAGAAGATGGGAAGCGGATCAGGTCGGCCTTTCAGGTTATATTTTTTAAAAGCATACAGATCGGGTAGCTGGAGGATTATTTCGATGGTCCTTCATGGAGTAATTATCGAGCTGAGTAGTTCCACGTTAGAGTGTATGAGAATATATTCGTGGGAAAATGGATGCCAACTGTGAAACGTAAAACTCTAAGCAGACAAGAGGGCTACTGGAGTCCCGAAACTAACAATCCCCTGTTAATTAGTCCCGTGCGAGGATGGCGTGAGTTACTTTTCGTTGGATCGGGACTATTAAAAATAACGTTATTTCCTTGATCGATCGGTTGTTTTAACTGGGGAATGATTAATTAGCCTGCCCGACATTAATTAAACGGGCAATTTCAATCGGTAAACGAGATGCATGAAAAGACTTTCCTCCTGCCAAACCATTTGTAGCCCTTTTCATTGCTCTTTTCTTCTTTCCTTCTTTGACCTACATCATATTCATCAACCATCCCGAGGAAAGCAATACCGTTTTAAAATTTCGAGGAAAGATGATCCTCGCCTTGAGGTCGCTACGTCGCTCGCTGTTCGCGTTCATTCGAACCCGCCTTTACGGCCCACCGGGAGCCCTGACGAATTTCAAATTTGCAGCTCAAAAAGTAATCAGAGGAAAGATTGAACCGAACTTTGGCAGACTCACACCGTGAGTGACACGTGTGTACGTTTATTTGGTAATGACGTAAATAAACAGTTTATGAAATAAGAGTTTGCCGGTATTTGATAATAATATCCCGTGGCCTTGGATCGCTCGAGTTTGATATGGTTCGAACGCGGTTGATTTGACCCTCGCCATGGACTATATGATATGAAATTGGAGAACTTGAATAAAGTTCTTATTACGACTGGTACCTCTACGCGCACGAGTAATCAGGTAATCGATACTCTTTCCGTTAAAAAAAAAAAGGCTCATGCATTTTTAAGTGAATCAGGATAATGTTCGATATGGCAAATGTTGTATACTCCGAGCAAAGCAAACATTCCAATTTGTCAAGTTATGTCATAATAGGATATCGAGGTCGTTCGACCATTGTAAATTACGCACGTATCAGTCGTTCTGGAAAGTGAAAAAGAAAAAAAAAACTTCCAAGTAGAAGCAATAAAAGTTAAAGACGAAGATCTGGCTAAAGGAGTCTCGGCGGCCCGTAAACTAAGAAAGTCCATGTCGCCGTAGTGAAGCATTAAAAAAAGTAGAGTCCTAACAGCTGTTTTGAGGCACGTCGATACGTAACAAGTGCGCTCGGCCACGGATCTGTGCCGACCGATCCATGGCTACTGGTGTCACTGATGCCTGCAAAATTAGAGCAGGGACCGGTCCAGCCTGAAGTTTTGCCCTTTCGAAAACGGTCAAGCAAATTCGGCGTCCGGTGAGACGTGCGAAGTAGCCAAAGGGGGGGACCTGCCAACCCTTGCACGTGTAAGGTCGAATGTGTCAGATGGGGTAGAGCTTGCGCCGGCAGGCAGTTTTAGCCAGCGATGGTAGAGGAGCAGGTCGGTAGTCGGTCTAGCTGGAGGCGCAAGAGGAGCCTTCGCAGTACGTTATAGGTAAGCACGATATTGCGAGCTTAAAAAGTTAGTTTTAGCCATTATCAGCGATTAACTTGTGAGGGTAGCGAAGGGGGTTGAGTTGGGAGTGAGCAGCGCCGACTAGCGAGAATCTCGCGAAACGTGCTTTTATTAAGCTTCTCGTAAAGCGAGTTTCGAGTTTGCTAACCTCTATCTGGTGTAACCAATAGCTGTCGGTTCGCTATGATATAACCAGCTGCCTAATTTTCGACTGTCCAGTGAAGCTGGACATTCGATTGTTGTCGCTCTATCTTCGGATTGGCTATCCGCTGGACAAGGTACGTTTATCAGAGGATTCATCGAGAGTCTGGGGCTTCTCGGCGAACGTGAGGAAAGTCCCTTTAAACGTCCCGTGGAGGAAGCTTCCCGTGGGAGATGGTTGGGGGAGACCAATTTATCGAGTCGACGTCATCCAATTCGATAAATCCGTCTCGCGTTAGCCGAACAATTTTATTTGAAGCCGTCTTGAAGTCTCACCTAGGACGTGGCCACCTGGGCGATCAGCCTAGACTAGCAGACGAGCTGGAAGCGCTGCTGGAGACGCCGCTTTATGAAAGGTAAGCGAGTCGAGGCGAAGGTTGTCTTCAAGGATGGGGGATAAGGGGGGGGGGGGAGAAGGGGATCCTTTTAAAATTGCGTTCCTCCCTTCTTGAAACTGTTTGACACTCTTGTTTTCCTTGGGCTTCACTTTTTATTCTCTTTCAACTTCCTCTTCTTCCCCCAATTCCTTTTCTAGTCTGTCGCTCTGCGTTCTCTTCCTTGGCCTTTCATCTTTGGGCCGTCTTGTTTTGAAATAAGATACGATGCGTCACGTGGCCCCTAACCTACCCCCTCGTTGCCCTCCTCCTCTGACAATTGCCGTTGGCAAGTTCATTATTTTCTCTAAAAACGGTCCATTTAATTTACGAAAAATATCTTTGTGGATTCGCTTTTGTTAACTCGAGAGATTCGAATGTGGCTTCCGAGTGTATTTTCGCGTTACACACTGGGGATAGTTAATTAATTGGACTTCGGGGTCCAAAGCTGGGATATTGTAGGTCAGCAGCCAGTGTACTCGCCTGAGCTTAGACCTTTCCGCGAAGCGACCCGCTAGGAAGAGAATGAAAGAGATAACGAGTAAAGAGTAAAATCCCAGGAGAGGCCATTCCATGAAAAATTAACGAACTTAAGTGCGACAATTAAGTCCCACCGAGAGAGAAATAAGGCTACGAGGGCGTACAGGATTTTTAGTTTAATTAGAGAGACGGCCGATTTAAATGTCGCCGCTCGTGCGCGCGGTCCACTCATAATTAATTTAATACGCGGTTCTCATAGTCGTCGCCGTTTAACAGCCCGATAAACGTTCTTTACCGTCGTCACTCACCAAGAATTCCTTCACGAAAGTACTGACCCATAAATCCACTAACACATTTACCAGTCAGTCGCTCAGTCTCATTTTTCATAGGAATTTTAAAGAAATAATGCTGCGTCCTTGAAATCGTAAGCGATTTCAACGTAAAATGCATGAAAAAAAAAAAAGTCTCCGTTAAATGCACTGAAAATTACGACGCAATGCATTGTTAAACAGATCTTTTACGAAATAAATTTTATAGAGGCAAATGAAATGCGTGACTTACCGATCTCGGCGACGGCGTAAGATCCTTACAAGATCCGATGAAATCACCACATGTTTTATTTTTCCTATACTTCCTCGCTATCTCCTATCCCTTCCCTTGGACTTTTTCCCCCGAGGAATTTACTTTCTCGAGACACCAACACCACGACACGACTTTCACTGCGTTTACCGAGGATATCGAGAACCGTCAGACGTACGGATACGCGGGACGTAAGTCGAGAAGACACAGAATAACCAATTCCCACGATAACGCTATTACGGAGGATCGGTGTGTGTATTTTTTTTTTTTTTTTATTACGTAACTCCTTCAATTCTTTTTCTCCCACGCTCTCCCTCTTCGTTCTTCCACCCCTCCTCCTGCGTGTCTTTTTTTTTTCTTCCTTGCCCTCAGGACTCAGAACTTGCTCGTTGCTCCTCGTTTCGCAAGGAGGCTGCCGCCCCCCTCGGATCTCGTTATCGACACTTTAATTCGTGTCACCGGAGGATACTAATGAGCAGGGGAGCAGTTCGTGACCCACCCGAGCTTTCAGAAATTGATATGTACCTTCTTTTGATATATTACGTCTACCGTGACGATATATATACGTTACATATATAACGCTATATATATATATATATACTATTTGGCCGAAAATCGAACAATTAAAAATTTACTCGAATACACCCTCGTTGGCCCACTTTTGATAAAATTTATCAAGAATTTAATAGCACACATGTAAGGTATGTCTGCAAGTAGTACGCAGTTTCCGTTGGAGGTTAAATCACGAAACACGTTGTCGCTGAAGGTTAGAAACGCGACCTACCCCTTCGCCGACGGGGATTTAACTGAATCCAAAGGAAGCTCTGAGCGTTGATGCGCGCGCTTGCGCGAGCCAGTTGCGCCCCTCCCGCGCACCCCTCTGGAAGTACAGGGGGTGGCCGCGTGTATCTTTCGCTGTGGGTGATACAGAGCGAGTCGAAAGGAAGAGGAGGGAGGCCGACTGCCGAGTCTAGGGGGTTTTCTGAATCGTCTATCTTAACGGTGCGATTTCGCTTCGCGCCAATTAGATCGGAGTTAATTAAAATGATTCACTTTGTCGACCTACTCCGATTAATTGGGACACATTCCCCTCTATACATATATACCAGTTGACACGAAACAAGGGACAATAGACGTTCCACTGAATTTCACGTGTCTCCCGTCCAACCAATCGCGAATGAGACTTCTAAGGCCGGACGTGAGGTGTGTTACGTCATAATGAAACTAATTGGTCCATCGAGCTTAAAAATTGTTCACGTGGATCGACGAGCTAGGAAATTTCTATGGTTCGGATGGGCTCTGGGGTCCACGTGGCGAAGGAGGCCATCACTTCCGGAGAGCAAAGGGTGGTTCACTGGTTATCGTCGGTTAGGTTGGGTAGTTGCGCAACCGGGAGCCACGACGAAACGTCTTTACGTTTTCCAATATTTAGGTTAAAACGACTGCGGTTGACGTATTTTCGATGAAGGTCGGAGGTCGACTGGATCTTCCAGACTCGGCACGACCTGCCCTGGAGCGGCATCATCTTCTACCTAGTTCTCTCTTTGCTGCTGCCCCCATCTAGCCGGCTCCGTTAGGTCAGAAGGAGCCTGAACCGATGAAGTCGAACCCTCGAGAAAATTCATCGTTATTACGGGCAATATCGATCTGCCTGTACGGTGAAAAAACATCGAAACGAAAACCCGATTTGCGGAACAATTTGCCTCTGGGAGCTTTGCCGAATTAAAACGATCCGACGCGCGGCTATTAAAAAGGTAGCTTTTCCGGCGCAACCGGATTACCAGCCAGTCGAAATCGCGTGCAAGCTCTAGCCTCCCTGATCCCCTCTTGCCAATCCTCCTCCCTCCCACCCAACCTCCCCTCCTTATAGTTCTACCGCCATTTACTATGGACACACGCCACTATCTATAAATACATACATAACATGGGTGCACGCGCGCCACTGCTCGACCCTCCTGGTATGCTGGGGATGGTACATCGGGGCCATCATCCCTGTAGGTGGTAGAAGCTGCAATTTCAACAGTGACGTCACTGGCCTCTCCGCACCCTCATTGGTCGACGGCAGAGACCAGACGCAGATCCTTGCATCGTGTTAAACGTAAAGATTTTGATTATTGAAAAATTCGACTCGATGCTTTTTCAAAATTACTTCGACTGCCGGGAAACAAAAGTTTGACCGCCCCGCTGTTATTTCCCTTAATCGTGGTCGCGAAATTCCCATTTATTTTTTTCGAATATCACAGCCGGCCTGCCGTCGTTTAAAGTCACGTTACAAATAATCCTATCGATTTTACGACGTTCCACCATGCCGAGACTTTTCTCTCGTATTCTCTCGACTAACACGTCCTAGTTTTACGACTTTCGTAGACGCGCCCTGGGCCTTTGAAATTTTTAGACTTTTTTTTACCTACACTTTTCTACGCGTAGTTACTATTTTCGCTTATGACTTTATTGACTTTTCGTACTTCCAAAATACAAATTCGCGAATCGCGGATTCGTTCGACCGATCGTCAGACGCGCTAGCGCGCGGACGAAAGGAAAGTAAAGCGTAACTGCGTTAAAAACGTGAAAATGCATTGAAGTGTACTTGAAAAAAAAAAGGCAGTCGCCAGCCACTGCCGGATGCTGTGGTAAAAGGTTGCAGCCTGTGAAGTGGGCTTCAGTCTGACTCGAGGGTTGAAAACTTCATCTTTTGTTTAACCACCCTGTCGACTTTTGTCTCGAGAAGAGCCATGTAATATGTATTAATCCAGTGCACCAATCAGGTGGCCAGCTTTCTTACCCTCTCAGCATCGCCCTCCCCCCCCCCCCACTAGTCCTGTTGCTGCACCCCTGTGACTATGACTTCTTCCAGGGTTCTTCCCTTTCAGCCTCTTCTCGTATGTTACCTGCACTCTTAAATATTTAAAAATCGCACGTTAAACATTTTTTTGGGCTACAGGGTTCGCCCTTGTCCTTGAAAACTCAACCCTCCTTCGAATCGATTAGCCTTACTTCCCACGAATCCGGACTTATTATACATTGGTCATTTCCTGAGCTTTCCTCGTTTTGAACTTTATGTTCTCTCAACTTTCTTCTTGGGCTTCTAGAGTTTCTGATTCCCATCAGTTCGCCCGTGGGGGGGGGGGGGGGGGGGGGGGGGGGGGGGGGGGGGGGGGGGGGGGGGGGGGGGGGGGGGGGGGGGGGGGG
>JASANN010000278.1:869728-890799 GCA_031762395.1 Calameuta pygmaea | reverse complement strand
TTCGCCAGTCCCCCCCCCCCTCCTTCCCCCCCCCCCCCCCGAGTCTCAATCGACCAGAAAACCACGGGGGAGAAATAGACGCTGGCAATTGTAGGCGTGACAAACGCAGGAAATGTAGTAAACGTTGTAAGTATATCTATATAATTCAGAACATGCGAGCCGACTCCTGCTATGGCGTAATTCTTAACCAGGACAGCACAAGAATTGACCTAAAACTAAAAACCAAAAAGCTTTAAGCCGTTTTCGCAAGCTCCACATTCGTCTGGATTACATTTTGCGAACTACGTCTGCAGTAGATATTTTTTATTTTTTTCAAAAAATTGCAACACAGGGGAACGGTGGTCCGATTTCGAAATAAAGTAGATAGTAGATAATGGTAGTCAGACACTGCGAATCATCCGCGAGCGCGCAATTCGGTCTCGTTTGTTTCAGTAAAACAGGAAATTTGGTTACTTATCGTTTAAAATTTTTAAAAAAATATTTCAAAATTTTTCAATTTCATTCAAGGACACGTTACCTACGAAAGTCTCAATCACACTTACTTTCGGGTAGTTGAGTGCGCGACTTGTCGCGTTAGTAACAGAACGAATGGGAAGAGACTACTACCCTTTAGTAGAGGGCTAAGGAAGGCGTCGCGACGCCCAGCGCCAACTCGCGTCAGTCTCTATGGCAACGCAGTTAAGCTCACTAAGTATTTCAGTCTTGGGACATTTGTACACGTGACGGAAGAAGTATAGACCTGGTCCCTCCTTTTGCTCCAATGCACATTTGCCCCACCCTTCAACAACAACCCCTAGTCGCGCTGGTCCAGGCGACTTTTAAACTGCCAACGTCGTTCCAGCGAATTTAACTTTTGAATAGATTTCTCGGTAAGCACACCTAAAATGGGCGACGCCCGGTAGGACCATTTTACTTTCTTTTCTTTTTTTTTTGGAAAATTCTACAGTCATTCTATTTCCTCATTTCCGACATGACCAGCATCGAACTTCTACCGTGCTTACCCTTAATCTACATTAAGGGAAAACCAGACCTTCCGAGACGTACTTCAGTCAAATAAATATCCGGTAGCTGAATTCCATAAAATAATCCTATACCGGGTGGGGACTTTATTATGGCCAGTAAAACTGCACGGGATCAAAGTATGAAAGAATAAATTTTGTGGGATGCATCCATCGCGCGTAGAAAGTTAAAATAAGACGAAATGGATACCCGACTCGTGTTTTTTGTATTTTTAAAATATTTATAAACATATATATTCATATGTGACATATCTTTTTTTTTTTTATAAGTCTCACTCAAAATTTCATAAGTTTTTTATCACCCGAACACATGGTTTTTTTTTACTCTTTCATTCGTCCTTTTCCTCTTTTTCAAGAGAGGGGAGTCTTCTTGCTCCCTCTTCTTGACTTCTTCTCTTGAAGCCTTCTTTCAGAACCTCAGGTTAGGTTAGGTCAGAACCTTAGGATCGGTTTGAGGTTCAAAGAAATTTAGTTTCACTTTTTTTTCACGACTTTTCACGTTCCTGTAGATTTTAGGCTCTTATTTCTTTTATCTTTCACCCTCTGTACTTTCACGCGAGAAAGGCTACATCCTTTGCGCAATAACAAAGAGGACTTTTGCCATTCGCGTCGGACCGATTTTTCCTTCCAATCACGTAGCCCGCGTCAATGAATTTTTCCTATGAAAAGTTATGCTTATCCATCATCAATTTCCTCCCCCGGCAGACGCCCCTGTCTTATAATCTTATAATCGTTAACAGTGCCTGAAGGCGGTTCGCTACAAGCAAGTGTATTTGAAAAATAGAGGTTAAAGAGTAAAGAGAATTTTAGGGGCCCAAATTCCACGAGGGTGTCTCGTACGTCGACATTGGAGACTGCGGGCGCATTTAATCGCAAGGGCAGAGACGTGTGCTTGCACTGTGGCGAAACGCTTTCCAAGATTAATAATCTCGACGTCAGCGTCGGGTTCGGCGTCGGCTCGGTAATTCTCGGGCTGGATGAAGAATGTAGGTCCACTTGAATTATTCCGTCAGATTGGCAGCGAGCGGCCTTTTTTAATCACAGCGAAATAACGCAATTTATCAAAAGCAGGCCCTCCCCCTCCCCGCCCCATCGTTGCCCATTGTGCGCCGCGTCGGGAAAATCAATACGCGTTAACAAGGCGGCGAAACACGACCTGATAAGAACGATATTTATTACTGCCGTTAATTTACGTTCTTGCGAGAATAAAAATTTTCTAATGATCTGCCCCGAACTTCAGCGGACTATTTACGCGCGTCGCGACGCCGAGTGGCGCCTCTACACCGGCATCAGGGGGCGTCATCCTCTCTTGCCCCGGCACGTAAACGGGTAGTAAACGTCCTCCCTGACAAATGGAAAGTTCTCGAATGATCCGTCGGCTCCGAACACGTTTTCGAGGGTTAACCCTTTCGACCAGCAACCACCCTTAAGGCACAAGGGATTTCTAAATCAATCGTCCTGCCTCGAGGAGCATACGTGGATTTGAAAAATTTACCCTCGGGAAAGCTCATTCCCTTCGGACTCTCCGCTTCAGGATGAAAAAAAATTGTATCCCCATATATAAGGGTGGCTGTTAAATCTAGTCACGGCCTGGCTGACTCTTCCGAAGCTTCGAAAGCTCAGGTGTACAATTTTACAAGCACTTTCAAAGTTCTATACGCCAACTGGATGGCTGTGCTGACTAAACCTTAATTTTAGTAGGTACCTGCAGGGTTAATCGGTATGACGCGGAAGGCCAGGGGGTGGCTCTACGAGACACACACAAGGGTGGTTTCGGAGCCAGTGTGAAGCTGCTAGAGAAATTTTCGTCGTTCTGCGGATTATAATTATTATTATACTTAAAGGGCACGTATGGGTCGTACCAACCCCATACGAGTAAGTTTGAACCCCCCACCGTTTTGTGGGGGGGGGAGGGAGGGGGCGGCGGTTACCCTCGTGGCTGCTACCGTAGAAATTGGGAACCCATCGTTTATGGACTCTAAACCCCTAACGAAGCAGAGAACGATCTGAGCGGGACGATCTCTTTTAATTAAAAAAATATTTTTAATAACTCATCGACCGCGCGGTTATCCAGGGCGACGTCTATCCTATTGAATTTCTATCACGAACTATACCAACCTGACCCATCCAACCGCGGGACCATCCAGCGTATCCAGCATCCCCTTCGCCTACCCTTCGACCTCACGATAAATATGCCCGCTCGACACCATAAATTCAGCGTAATTGAATTCTGAACATCTATAACTGGTTGCGCGAGGTCAGGAAATGGAAGGATGTATCTTGGCCCGGTACCTATGGCCCTTGCCGACGTCATCCTAGGATCCATTCATCCCTCCCCTTTTTCAATCTATCCGCTGGACCATTCGTTACGAGCTCATTCTTACCGCACCTCATTATTCTTATTAGTGAACATTTCGATTCGATGAAATTTTCAAATTTTTATACAAATTTGTAGTTTTGCCCAAAAAACAAAATAGTAGAGACCGCGCCGGGTTGCGGAAGCGAAATTCCTTTTACCGCGAAGAGACTAGCTTTAATTCGCCAACTTCTCTCGTTTCCCTCCAGCCTTATCCTTTCGCACACACAAATGGGCACAGGCGGCCATTGATGGAAACTCTTTGACGCGGATATCTAATCAAGATTTTCCGCGGGTAGATTCAGCGGCGCGGAACTTTTGTTGTTAGTAAATCGAATACAGGCCGGGACGAAGTCGGCGGAATGTCAGTGGAAGCCGGAAGTGGCGTCCCGATTATCGGAACGTCCCTTGGGGACGTCATTGAAAATCAGATAATCTGCGGATCTCCCAGCGGAATTTTCTACGTCAAAAGAGCCAAGACGTCTTTCATCAACTTTCTATCATCGTTAAGGAAATTATCGGTTTGTCAAAAGATAATCGCGAAAGTTAATGATTTTATGCCTTGGATCTGAATTATTATTTTTTTGTTAAAATTACAATTCCCAGTTTGATTCGGTAACAATGCGATGGTTGCAATTAAACAATAACAGGTACCAGGAATTGGATGGACAATGGACGCGGTGCATCAGATGGCGATACGACGCAACTACAGGGTTGTGGATTCGCGACGAACGGGGATTTCGCGAACCCGTGACGTCAGAGATTATGATAAGCCCTCCGAGCGGCGAGAAACAAATGACGTACTAACTGCATATTAAGCACACTGCCGGCCTATCTATTGACCCGAGTTCATGACCTCAACCCCCGGCATCGCAACCCCAACCGAACCCGACGTAACTCTCGGGGATGACGACGACAAGACTTTCCCTGCAATTTCCAACGTGTAATCGCGTTGTCTTCCTTGATGGATTAGGACGCTTGCATCATGGAAACAATTATATTTCAAAGGCAAACTGCCTTTGGTATTTCGAATCTTCTGCTCCTCGGGAAAATATAAAACCGGCAGCCTCATTTCCAAGCGAAGAAATATTCTCGGGCCGATTACGTGCCGCGCAGCATGCAGATGGTTGTTTCTGGAACGCGGCAATTCGCGCAAAGTCCCGACGACGTCCATGGGCCGTGGAAGAATTTACGAAGCGGGAAAAATCAGGAGGAGACGTCACGCCGCTGAACTCGGCCCGTATATAAGGCAGCTGCCTCTTAACTCTCGACTCTCAACTTCCAACTGTTGAAAACTCCTTCCTCCCCCTTTCCCACCCTTTACCACCCTTGCCTCTCGCTGATTCTTCCTTCTCCGTATCTTTCCCACTTTTTTTCATGCCTCCATTCTCTCTGTGTACCTATTCTGGCCACCATTTTTCTTACTCCGCCGTTTCTATCTCTCTGTTTCTCTCTTTTTTTTTTCCTTTTCTTTTACTTCTCTTTTTTATATTCATCGAGCGATGTTCTTGCGCTGGAGAACTCGAGATCGGCCGTTTTCATCTCGTTCCTGGTACAGTCGCTCGCGCAACTGCGCACACACGGAAGACTCCCTGTGCTACTGTCATTCATTGTTTTTCTTTGGCGACTTCGTTTCGCAGGGACAATTCGTAAGAAAAATAGAGACGGAGAAATTAAATTAAATATTTCGAAAGAGAGAAGGGAGGCTGGATCGGAGTGGGAGCCCAGGGCAGAATGATGAAGCCAGTCGGTGCTGCTGAGTCTTTTGGGGAAGCAGAAAGCGTTGGCGTCTACACCCACCATCTCAGGCATCTCCAGCATCTCCAGCATCTCCAGCATCTTCGCCGAACGAAGCCACTTCTATTCTCTCGGCTACTCATCCAGTTGCCGCTCCTCTTCGCCGACTGATCTGCCAACTTGTCTGTCGAAACGTCACAACGGACGTGACGACAGCACTTGGCGGAATTTCTACGCATTCCGAATACGATTACGAAAAGTATCTATTCGCCGTGTATATACATATATACTGTACGTGCGACTCCGTGACGTCACTGTCGATACATAATGCGACTGCATGAAGCTGTTGTCTCGACTCGTGGAATTGATGGAATTCCCCTGGCAAGTGACCGTGACGATAAACGTAGGGTAATTAGTCGGCGATTACTGAGTTATTCTGATAACGATTAGTCAATTACGTGGACTCCCGCTCGAATCGGCTAATTAACCGCCTACGACAGTACATCGTCGATCGATACTTGAACGGTGAAATATTTTATTGCTCGTCAGTCGATGAGACTCCTTCGACCTTTGACATTTCGCAAGAATTCATTTCAGGCATTTTGCCTTGATTGCGCATTTTTGTTTTCTACCTAAATTTCGTATTTTGGCAACTGCGCACACTTCGGCAAGATAGGATAATCACGTGGGAATTTATAAAGAGGAATCGGCCGCGTGCTACGGATGCGAATCTCCGAAGGCTCTCGAAGTGTCGGTAAATGTCGGTGCAGGAATCTGTATCCATAAGCCCTCTTATTACGCTACTGCAAGATGTATCTTTTTTTGTATTTTCTTCAAAAATAAAAGGGTATCTCCAAAGAGTCGCTTGCCTTTGCGCCAACGATAAGATTAAATTGACAAGCTTCGCGAAGCTTTTAAATTCTTTGTTCGCGAAGTTTCTAATTTCCTCTTTGTTCCCACGTTTCTCGTTCTTATTCTTTACCTGCGGGTCGGAAAAAGAACTTGGACGCTTCTAAGCGATTCGTTCATTTATTAATCATAGTCTGGTGCCGAATCGATGAAGCGCGAGACGCTGCCCTTCAATTCTCGAAGACAAGTCATTGGGAAACTCTCATTACTTAAGTCGGCTTGATCGATCCCACTTGTAGTTCAATAATTCAATAATATATATTATCTAAAGGGTGGCTCGTTTTTCTTGAAGTTTTTATGTCGTTTAATGTAATATTCAACCCAAGAAATTCCGAACGTTCGGGAATCGCGAAAATTTTCTCTCGTAGAGATTTTGCAGGATCGAATAATCGAGATGGGTTTTCCTTATTTTCTCCGGTATAGTGATTCGCAGGTGTGCTATTGTAGAAAAAAAAAAAAAAAAATTTCCAATATATCAAATGCAGTGACAGTCGACCTGGTCGGCCATTTGACATCCGATGAAAGATACGGTGCGGATTGAACTCTGCGTGATGAGAAGAGAAGGACAGCGGCGAGGAAGGAGGGGAGGGTGTCTTTAGACATGAAGGCTGGAGATCGATGTTAATTGGAAATTGCGAATGATAAAGCATTCGTAGTTCTCCTGATCAATCGCTCCGACATTCAATTTTGTTCGAACTTTCAGAAATTCTCTTGATACTTCGAGGACTGTTGGAAAACATTTCACGATTTATATCAAGAAATTTTGATTATCATGAAACCTGACCTGAAACCTCCTGAAGATTCTACGAGAAGCGTCTGCAATTTCGGAATTACCTGCAGTAGCTGTAGTTGCAGGGGGTTGACAGTTCTTGACGTTTGGCAGCACTTGTCAAGACTCCCCTGTGCTCAGTTTTGATTTCTAGCACGGACAAGAACCAACCGTTATGGTAAAGAACCGACAGTGGCTGGCTGACTGACCACATACTTGCCGTTACTACTTGGAGAAGTTACCGACAGAGTTTTTACCCGAAAAATTTTCGGTGGATAATCCGAGCACTAGGTAAGGACATGGACAGCACAGGGTACGAATAAATTTATCTAAAAATTGCTTTAAAATTTGCCTTTAATTAAATTTATACAAGGGGACCAGTCGTTCGCAACGTGGATTAATATCATGCGATCAAAAATTCATATTCCGTAAATCAATTTCCAGTAAGTCCTTATTAGATTTTCTGAGTAGGAGCTTATATCCGTTTTTAAAATTAGCAGGAAGGATTAATCCCGTACTGAGTGGTGGTTGCAGTGCGAGAGCAATCATCCCCATAAGTTGACCCATCAATGAGATCTTCCAGTGTGATGATCAGCGACGTTAGACTGTCACTTTAGGGTTCGTCTGTCTTTAGATTTTCGGTGATCGCGGATGTGGTGTCAACAGCTGGTGCTGGTTCACGGATTCCCATCCACTGGCAACGTTTCTGCAGTTCCTGACGATATCTTGGATGATTGATGGCATAAATCCAGGGATCGATGCAGGACACCGTCTTGGCGAAGAGTGCTGGTATCATCGTGGAGAACGGCGTCAAGGATTCCCTGTGTACAGGAATATATAGGATTTTGAAAAAAAAAAATGTCAAAATCAAATTTCTCAAAATTGACTAACCGATTTCCAAAGGCACCAGTCATCGCCACTACTGCGTAGGGAGTCCAGGAGCAGACGAAGAGGAAGAAAATCGTGAAGGCGACTTTGGCAATTTTCATTTCCACGCTTCTCTCCTTGTCCTGATTCGAAACCAGAGACTTGACGTTCATCTTCTTGGCCTGGTCGCGCAGCATCTTCTCGTGTCTGCGTACAGACTTCAGGAGCTGGGAGTAAAAGTAGATGATGAGGCACATGGGAATTACATAGGCCCACGTGAAAATGGCTCCCACGAAGACCTTCGTGTCCTGATCCTCGGTCAAAAAGTCAAAGCTGCAGGTCGTGAGGAAACCCTCTGAAACGAGTGAACTGATTTTCAAAAATATTCTACTGCCGATAAGACGCAGGTGAGCGTGGCTTAAAAAATTGATGACCTGTGACGTATCGTCCCCAGATTCTGGTGATGGGGAGTATGCTGAATGGCATGGACCAGAACCAAGTGAAAGCTACGATGACAGCAGCCTGCTTTCCATTTAGTCTGCCATCGATCGGACAAGAGATAGTCCTGAAGGACGAAGAGGATCATTTAATGATATATTCCATCTACGATAAAAATTTTTCTCGATTGTAATCGCACCTGTAGCGATCGTAAGCAATGGCGGCGTTATTGATGGCCGAGCCAATTCCGGACACGCTTCCCAGCGCAGCGTAAATATCACATCCCATTTCCCAGCCGATCATTCGTTCCATGAAGCTGCTTATAATCAACATGGGCATCTCCAGCATCATGACCAGGTCGAAAATAGCCAGATTTATTACGAATATATTCGAGGGTGTCCTCAGTGACTTTGACCTTGCAGATTAATAAGCACGTCATTACGTAGAGTTACACAAGCTTATATCTACGTGATTCGAAGGACTAGGGTTGCGGTCAAAAGTATGGAGATCAGTTCAGAGATGGCGCGGAGGTTCTGTTGCGCAATCACTCTTTAAGACTCACGTGGTGAATATCCAGATGACACACCCGTTCCCTACGCTGGACAAGACCATCAGCATAAAGTAGATCAGGGCTAAACCGATGTGCCAATACTTTCCCGGAGCGAGGAATCCCCGCCAATGGGGATGAACCAGATCAGAGTGTTCGGGTGGGACGTTCCATCCTAGGAGACGCTCCTGCATGTGCTGAACTTGGCTACTCGTATCCCCGCAGCGAGCAAGTAACAATGACAAAGTATTGACAACAATTGAAATAAAGTACACTTCGATTTTAATATCTTTGCCTCGAAGACTCGCGAAAGGAAGATTTCTAAGGGAACCCCGCAGTATCCATGTCTTTTGTGTTAAGAGGGATGTTATCGCGAAAAACGGATCTTCTCATGAAGAGAGCAGGTGGGCAAAAGGGGAGCCAGGGCGAGGAGCGCGGGTACCAGATAGATCCGCTTATAAATTCTCGGGCCCATTGCGTGCGAGACCTTAATCGCGCAAAAGTCGATGGAACGAATTCGTGTACGCGGGCATTGTTAATAATCGCGATGAGGGTGAAGACAGAGGTGGGGGGGGGGGGGGGGATTCATTCTGACCACCTTGGAAAGTATAACGTGGTGGATGGAGGAAGCTGAGGAGCAGAAAGTTAGTTGTAAGGGACGAGGTAAAATCAGCGAATTCTACGTCTATCGTGGATTAAAGCGTATCCAGGATCTTCAGAACGCTCAGCGCACAATGCGAAACGATGGGGCGGGAAGATGAAGAGACAAGAGGGGGGGGGGAGGGGCGGCATGGAACTTGCTGTGGAGTGCGGAGGCAGTCGAGCCAAGAGAGACTTGAGGGAGGTATTGCGGTTGATGTTGCCAGTGCTGGTGGTTTTCGAGAGCGGATTCACTGGAGAATCCCTGGCTCCTGCAGTTGGAATGGCGCGTTCACTCTCAGCCCCAGGGACGTAGAGACACGACAATACCGAGTCATTATCAAAGCAATGATCGAAGAGAACCTACCCGACTTCACCGACTCCACCGACTACGCCGACAAAAGCCATCGGAGCGGCTATGACGCTTTCGTTGAAGAACATCCCGGGTCTCAGTCTCTTTCCTTATTCGACGTTCAAAAAGACACCGAGAATTACTCGAGTCGACTTTACTTGTTAAATCTGGAGAAACGATCGACGCGAGTTCTGTGGCTACTTCGAAACCGAACTGATTTACAGTGCGAATTCAGGCGCCGGTCTTACAGGGCTGATTACGAGTGTTTGCTTCCTTTGGGAATCTATTATCTAATCTCTATTGTCCTCGGCGCGAAAGGAAGAAGAAACGGTTTGAAGTGAGGCGCGGTGCGATGGCTGGGGATACGTTCCGCAACTCACTTGCCTCCGAGTCACGGACCAGTCCCTTTTATACGTACGAACGAAGATGACCGATGGCGTGTCTCTTGAGAATTTAATTCAATTTGCAAATGGGGAAACCTTTTGTTTGGCTGAGGCCAGCCGGTCACGCGATTTTATATCAAATACATCCCACAAATCACACCCAAGACCCAACCGTTCAACCTTACTCATTGCATTCACGAACCACGGAATCGCCTTTGCTCAGCTATCACATTCTTCTTCGCGTCCTTCCTTCTTATTCTTGCAGCATCCATCCTCGAGATGGTCCATTACCCTTATCCTTAGTGCCGTGATATAAAATTTATTAGGATCAGCCTGTAACGCCGTTGACGTTGGCTGTACGTTGAACAATTAAAGGAAATCGTACAGTTTCAATTATTTTTCCTTGTTAATTAAACTTTTATATTTTCCCGATCGCCCCTAATCACTTTTTCACCCTTTATTGCTTTTTTTTTCCCCCTCGCAGACCAATCAAAAATTGGCCAATTACCTCTTCCGGGTCGAGGGTCAGTCCGATGAGATTCCCATTGGAATACTTTAAATTTCATTGAGTACTCAAAATTAATGTTTGATCAGTACCGTCCATTACTAATTAAATTGAGTGGAAGACGTGAATTATTTGTGAATCCATAAAAAAATTTTCATATGGCACGAATGACGAAGCACGGTCATGGCTTCCGTGCATCCAGTGTATCAAGTCACAAAATTGTACAGCCAGATGAACAAATTCCGCTGATTTACGAGATGTAGCTATCTGGGTAAGCCTGAAAGGGTCGGAGGGCAAAGGTTGGCAGGATGCTTTTTTACAACGTGCTCAAACCCCTCGCTACCCTCCACAACTATCTCTCACCCTCTCGGTTAACCCTTTCCAGTCGTTGCAAAAAGCAAAAACATTTTTCACAATTCAACAGATATTTACGAGCTCTTTTTCGCAGCTGACTGCAAGTTGCACAACAGGCTCGGGACATTGTTCGGGTATCACGAGTCAGGGGTCTGCGAGCCATGAAAAGTCTCCCGTGAAAATTGAATGACAAACAATGCAACCAGGCAATTACGATGACAATGCACTTGGAACGGCGCCACTCTTCCTTTCTCATAAATTTACACTTAGTAATTCCATGACTTTACCACCCGAAGAGTCGCGGTTCCCGAGAAACCCGATCAGCAAAATTAGTACAGTTTCTGCCAAAAGCAGAAAAGTGCATCCGGTCCAGAAAATTACGGATGCTCCTTTTTCCAGGCTATTACATTTTTCTTTTTTCAATTTAACCTCTGTAACTAAGACTCAAATTAGTCCAACAAAAAATATGTCAATTACTAAGAGGAACTCGAAGAAAAGCACGAATGTCCCATCCCGTACGGAACTACACGAGCTGGTACAAGGCGGTAATCTGTGGTAGAGGCTGAGGGGCCCACGCCAGGAACAAAGGAATAAAGATTAGAGGGAAAAGCGAACGAGGATTAACGCTAATTGGGTGGGTAAGGGCGGAAGTAGGAGCACCCTGGCGTATACGATTTCTCGTGAGAGAGAGAGAGAGAGAGAGGGGGGGAGGAACTCTCGACAGTCCTCGAAGGTATTTTTTTTTTCTTTTATTTCACAAGTCAAGAGCCATCGGGATTATTTAAATGTTCTCGTTTGAATGCGACTACAAATTGAGAAGCGACAGTACCGACTGGGGTGGCAATGGATTCACCACTTAGAAATGTATTAATCCAGTTTCTGATACTTTCCGATTCTGCAAACACTCGATACCTTAACCTATGATATCATCATTGACGAGATAACATCCATAGGTCGTCAAATAAACGACATCGTGAGAACATTTATGTAAGCCGTGGGCTTCGAGATCTTCGCCTGAGCCCTAAGTTGTAATGTCACGTTGTATTTATGTATGAGATTACGAAACCTCCCAAAGGATCCTTCAGGATGCGTGACAAAGGATTCTTAGATTTATTTACTCAGGTCGTTTAATAACGCGAGAGGATATGATCTTCAGCGAAGATGAGAATAGTAAATTTTGATGAACCTCATATTTGAGCTGCGGCGATAATTGGTCCGCCGGCATTCAGCAGTGAGCGCGGTCTGCTTTACATTGGCGCAGAGTCTTTTTTATTTCCAATGCCAATAGAAACCTTGGACCGGCCCGAATAGCTTCCAGGCTGTATTCAATGGGAGATAATCGTCATTGAAACTCAGCTAACAAGAGTAGCGGAAATACAGGCGTAGCCACTGCCAGGGCGCAGTTTCCCATTCTCCGGAATGCTTTCACTATTTCCACATCGTGTGAGTGATTGCGGATGGATTGGATGGCTCGAGAATCATTAGTAACAATTAGGGGCGAGTGCCATTAAGAAAATAGTTGGGTCGATGGTACAAAAATGTCTGGGGCGACTCGAAAGGTCTGACCTTTTTCTTGGAGTTTGGGGCTTCGTTAGCCTTCACGACTTGTCGGCGCCATAAAGCGTCCGCTAACTACGTCGGCAGCGAACCGGGTCCTCCTTGTGCGAGAAATGAATAAAAAAAAAAAAGAAAAAGTGGTTTCCTTGGTTCAGTCAAAGTTCTGCGGGCGTGGGGTGAGTTCCGAAGTAGGATGCACCAGTGATAGGGTTGAGAAGGGGAAGGACGGAGGGGGTGGTAAGGGGCAGGAATGGTTAGAGGAAGAAAGGATCGAAGATGCCACGAGCCGATGGTACGGAAGATCAGAAATATCTAGCAACCCCTTGGAGATGACGAAGTAACCTCTCATTTGTTCCAACCATCCCTTATCTACTCCTGAAACCTTTTCTGGCTACACAAAGAGCAGCCAACCAGCTAACTAGCCGAATCAACCTGGCAAAGCAGACAGAGAGCAGGTCGCAGCCGAAGAGTTCGATTCCGTGAAATTCTTCGTAAAAATCTCCATAATTTCGAGAATTGCCTTTTGATGTGCCGAGATGAAAGGATGCTGGGAGATGATGTATCAAGGCTCCGAGTGGCGTCTAGATCGGGATGAAAGTAACTAGTATTTCTTTCTATGCATCCTTCCGATAGAGAGAGAGAGAGAGAGAAATATAGCAACGAAGAAGAAGAAGAAGAAGAAAAAACGAATAAGGAAACTGGAAAGTTCCAGGATCCCGTCTCTTCGAATAACATAATAGAATAAAGTTCCTCTGCAAAGCGAGGATCTCTTCCGCGTATGCGTATCATCCGGGTCTGGTATCCCGTTCGATAGCTTCCTGGGCTATATCCTTCGAGTAGATGCATTCCGTACTTAGCCAGACCAGACTAGGTGGTAGCCAGATCCAAATTCTGACGATCGTCTGTGGATCAGCGAATGAAGGTTCATTGGACAACCGTAACTTGTACCGGAAAGACAGTGCAGAGTCTGAACGCGAGGCAGCACGAGGACGTCATTTAAATTCGTAGCGAAGGAAAGTAACAAAGGAGCGAAGCGACACAATGAAGCAGCGCGTGCAGGTAATGCGGAGCCGCGTAATGCGTATTCACGACGTGTGTGCAGGACCCAGTATGAATAAACGCGAGCGGCTTAATTTAGCCGCGACTCGACGCATCGCCCGGGTTATTCGAACGCCGGCGGCTGCCTCGTATGGGACAGCAGTAGAATCGCCTCTGGGGGATCCTCCCCATCTTTTGTCTTAGGACAATGGCCGGGAATGGTGGCACAAAA
Source organism: Calameuta pygmaea (assembly GCA_031762395.1). Classification (NCBI taxonomy): domain Eukaryota; kingdom Metazoa; phylum Arthropoda; class Insecta; order Hymenoptera; family Cephidae; genus Calameuta; species Calameuta pygmaea. The sequence goes on along the minus strand of JASANN010000278.1, from coordinate 877,097 downwards.
GTTACTAAGTGCCTGTGATACTTGGCATTATACGCGTGCCAGGATGCTGCGTGTCTTACCTCATGGGAAATACGTGAAAATTATTCTGGTGTTGGCGACTGTGAATATTTTCTTTGTCTTTAATTTTTTATTATTCTTTTTTCTTCTCTTTCTCCGTCTCTTCACCATCCTTACTCGGTTTACTTATAGCTCGAATCCGTTCGCTGCTGGTATTGTAGTCGTTACGTGCTAAGGAACTGATATTTATCTTCGAGGAAGAGGTAGGACTTTTTTTTTTTTTTTTGGAAAGAGTCCACAGGTTGCCGATTTCGCGAAGTGATAGTGTTTCCACGCGGAAAGTGTCTTTTCCGCGGGGTGCAATGACGAATTGGCACGGAGCCGGTATTGCCGTCGTTATTAATGGGTCACCATTTTTCGTAAACACGCAGCCCATGGTTAGTTAGCACCCTTGATGGCAATTTGTAAGGGAGTGAACGGGGGGGGGGGGGGGTTCACGCCGAGTGTGGGTTGCCCGATTTCGGCTGTTAGCCTGCCTGGTCTACGTGTTGATGTTGGTGTTGGGACGATTGATATAGCTAGGCTGGCCATTGTTGAAGTGACTGTGACGTATAGCCGACACCTGGAGGCTTCCCAATTCGCCGCAGGGAACACAATGGCCCTCGGGAAATTAAAAATCTCTTTAAATCGATATTTAATCAGAGCTTAGCCCTGCGAGAAACGATGAATCGGACGGCCCTAAAGAGGACTTATCGGCGAGTGGAAGAGAGAAATTGCCAAACGAAAACGTCCACGTTCCTGATCTTGCTCCGTGTCGTGTTTCATCGGAGTTGCGTAATTTCTTATTCCTGTATCCTCCAACAATCAAAGAAGTTACATCGGGTTAATCGATATTCCATTGAAATATGATTTTTTTTCCCCTCCTTTTTTTTTTCTTCAATTTTTACCTATTTCAACTTCTCCCGTGGGAAAACGATTTTCTTCCCGATTCTTTGACAAGAAATTTCTGAAGGTGAAAAGTAGACGGAGGCGCGACTGCCAGTCGGGAAACATTGATTGAATTTTTCGAGACGTCAGAATTTTCAGGGCCGCCAGGACGAAACTTTTTCCTGATTATTAGTTAGCCACGTGACGCGACGTACTGCCAGAGAACTTTCGCTAATTCCTCGTATAAATAACGTATTAGCCACGGTTCGCGAATATATCGGCTCAGGAAGCAGTGCCGGTGGAAAATCGTTGACGATATTTCAGAAGCTGTCGAGACTCTGCGTTCGCCAAGGATCTACAAACTTTTTCCCTATAACCAAGCCGTGATAACTCTTCGGAAATCGTAAGCGAAGCAGTAAGACCATTTGAAAAATCCAAAGGCACCGTTAGACTACGTCGGTAACAGGATCGATCCTAATTATAATGCTGACAACCTGTTATATAATCTACACACGGTATCTAATATAGAAAGATGAGTAGTTAAACTCTTTGAATCTTGTACCTTTGAAAATTATGAGGATTCCAAAGTATCGATTCTATCGGTATCGATCAGCAGCCTGAATACGTTTGATTTGCTTCTCCACTATTTTATACCTATTAGCTGTACTTATAGTCCCTTCTAATAACCACCAAAATGGACTCGCAGTCAACTTTCTTCATTTTATTATTCGTCTTCCTTTCGCACCTATCATCCTGTTAATGTCTTAACGCACGAAAACTCCAGAATAGCTATAAGGCTTGGACGCTCTAATATCATATCCCATAAAACCCCCGTCGTTTTGCTGACGCTGAATTATTAACAGGACCTTTAATTTTCGCAGTTTGAAAATTCCCCAAGTCCAGGTCCTGCGTGCTGACATCCTCCACCCACGACCCTCGACCCTCAGTATCTCCGTAGCCGCCATCGAGCCAGTATAAACCTCAAATAATATCTCTAACACTCCCCCTCTCTCCCTCCTACGCAGCAGATTCGTCGCAACCCTCATCGCTCTCCTTGACGGTCGCCTCAGTTTCCTCGCTCGCGCGACTTTCCAGATTCTCCTTATTTCACGACCCCTTGCAGATTCACCGACAGTCAAAGCTGCCTCGCTTCTCTCTGCCTCTGCTAATTTTTCTCCTTTTAACGAGCGCCAAAGAATTATTGAAAAATATTCGTGACCATCCGCATCAAAGTACAGTTGGTAAGAAATAATATTTCTAAATCACCCATTAAATTTTTCAACCACCCCTTTTCATATTTTTCTTCCGTTTTCTAATTAACATCCCTCTGAACAACAAATTAATAAGGGTCACTTAATTAATAAGGGTCTGCGGACCAGCTTGAACAGCAGCATCGACTTAAGGCAACATCTACTTGGCAATGTTCGTCCCTGCCTCTATGGTACGTAAAGCCTCTTTACGTATTACACGTGCACATTTCCCTATTGCAGTGACACTGAAAATATTCCTTTTAAATTTGGCCGCGCGGGACACGTGACGCAATGGATTGAGATGACAATGCATCAGGGAAAACGTAATCGAGGTTCGTAGTTGGATAACCCAGAGGGTCGGCGGGATTAAAGCTGGAGAAAGGTAGACGAGCCCTCCTTGATGGGGTAGTTGATTGGCCAATGTTGTAGAATGGGAAATCGCGAAGAAAGCCCCATTCGGAATATAGGGGTTGAGGGTGAAATATCGATTTCTCATCTTCGCCAGGCGGCCGTCATCTTGTTTATATGAAACGAGACGAGGGACTCTGAAATATTCACTCGCCACACAATTGCGCCACCCCTCCTCGCCTCCCCGCCTCCCCGCCACCCCGCCTCCCCACCTCGTCAGCAGCCCTCCGGGACCTCCCTCGTCACCCCCAAAATATTTTCCACGGTGGACTCGCAATTAAAAGAGCCCGTTATGTCGCTGACAATCGATTCGCTTAATAGAGCGAACTCGTTATCTAATTTATTTCTATTTCAAGTTCCTCTTCTTTTTTTTTTCTTCTTTTTTTTTTTGTGCGAATTTCTCAAGTTTTGATAGAATGCTAACTTATAGGCACAGCGATGTATACCGAAGTGTAGAAAGTCAAAAAAGTTTCACGAACGTCGAAGATTTTCTTGTGGAAGTATGTAACTTTGAAATTTGTACTAACAAGCAATATTCAGCAATACATCGAGGTTCCATTCGAAATCTTCTTATCTAGAGTTTACAGTAAAGATGCGCTACGCTTCTTTAGGGAAACTTTATTTTTATTTTTTATTTTCTTTGAAATACTTCAGGAAATTCCCTATGGACATTATCGTGGAAAATACTCTGTGCATTTTTGCTGGTGTCTCCGGATTTTCATGATGGATTTCTCTCTCTCTCTTTCTTTCTTTCTTTCTTTCTGTCACCCACCCCCCCCCCCCCCTCATTTTGGCGATGAGGGAAAACCGAACGCGATTAGTGCGCGTCCGACCGTTTCCATTTATCTTCGATCTGTCTCTTGGACTGCTCGATGAATTATGCATCATCCGACCGGACGCATTGATTTCTCGGCAAGACGTGGAAATATTATAGGAATAATTCAAACTAATGAGTCGCGCCAGCGTCGCCACGAATCCGCTCTCAGCTAGCAACTATAACGAAGAGTATCCCAATGTCTTCTCGGTTTCGTATTCGGAATATAGATAGGATTAATAATTCCGTTTTCAGCCAGACGAGTTCAATAATCATGATAACAGTAATGAGAACACCAAGCCGAATAATAGTCACGGATTGAATATCACAGATCATGAATAATGGTTACTTTTAATGTAATAAGTAGACGGTGCTCTATCCATCTTATCCCCCACGCGTCTGCTTTAGATTTTAAGAGACTGTCCGACGTCCCTGGCGTCACGTCCCTAAAAAGTTTTCTGGACAGTCCTGCCGTCGCGGTCCTCGACTTCGAACCATGCCGGTCCAAGGGAGTGAGTTGGGTACCGAAGAGTCTGGGAATCTGGAAGCCTGGGAACGGTAGCGCCGGCGGGTTGGATAAATTGAAAGACAAAGATGCGTGAGAGGCTACCCGGGTACCACGTGTATTTCAGATCCGGGGGTTCCCCGTGCCATTCTCGAAAGTTGAAAGCCTCAGGGCTTCCCCCAAGATTAACGTAGAAGTTTGTTCTGATTGTGCAGCCGGACCGCGTAGGAATCTTTCTATTGGGGGAGTCCCGCTTCTCTAGACCGTACCGTTCCGCTTCGGTTAATAGGAGCAGGCTGGTCCACGTCCGTTTTCATCTGGCACTCAACATTCTCCGGTGAGAATGCCTCGGGATGATCCAAGACTGGAACAGGAACCTTCGGTAGCAAAAAAGAGAGAGAGAGAGAGAGAGCGGGTTCTCTTTCGGGCACATGTTTTGCCGATCCGTTTCGTGTTCAATTTGTCCGAGAGGATGGGAAGTGGAATGGAGGGAGGAGGAGGAAGAGAAGAAGCGAAGAAGAGAATAAAAGAGGCTGCACGGGGTTGGTTGACGATACGAGGAACTCTCGCGGGTACCCAAGGACACCTTCTGAATCTCAAGTAAATTGTATTATGGGATGGGCCTCTCTCATTCTCTCACTGTCGCTACTGGAGTCTGGCATAGATAGCGCCTACACTACTTTCCTATGTCCCACCACCCACTGCTTCTTTATTTCCTCCTCATTCTTACGTACATTCTACTGCACGGGCAGCTACACTGACGGCGGTGCCTCACGTGCACGTGCTGATAGCAGGCGCAATCTGTTCAGGATAAATTGAGTCGCATGCCAAAAATCGATAGTCAGATAATCTAAAGCCGCACTTTCTTTTCGACCTCCTCCAGTTCCATCTCTTCTTGGCAATTCTCGCGCCGTACGATTTCTCGAGTAGCTTTCCGAAATCGTTTCAGAGTTTAATCGCGAGATATAGAAACCCGGAATGGGGCGAAAGGGACGGAAGGGATTGGTCTGTCAATTTTTTTATTGAAAAAAAAAATCTAAGCGCGAGGCACTAAAGCTCAACGCGTCACGGGATTACGTACATCGGTAATCCTGTCCCACGTCAGAGTCTCTATCTTTCAATTTTTCCACGCCACCCCTGAATTTTTCTTTCAACCTCCTTCTGTTCGTCGGCTGCTCCGGTTCGATACTTTCTCTCTCTCTTTTTTTTGTTCTTTCCTTTTTTTTTTCTTTTTCTTTTAATAAATCTCGCCCGACCAGAGCCGTAATCTCGTATCCGAACTTTCGCGATGAGTATGCGAAATAACTCGTTGGAAGGAGGGGGAGACAGTGTCGCGCGTCCTAAACTACGTTATACACGGTGTGTCGGTTATAACGGCGTCGGCGTCGGCGTCGGAAGACTAGAGGGGATTAGAGGAGGCGAAGCAAGAAGAGGATATGGTTAGTGGTAGCGCGGGATGGCAGTCTCGCAATAAATAACAAACCCCTGACAAAAGGAAGGAAAACGAAGGCGCATAAAGCGGGTTAATTTGAAAGTTTTAATAAACAAGTGGGGCGTGTAGGGGTAGCAGTGACCAAGCGCGCCCTCAGCATCCAGGCGGTCTGACGCAGGACAGTCCGTCAAGAGGATGTCCTGAAATCCGGGATCTGGCCCCGGAGTTTCTCTCTGCCCTTGGGCAACGAGGTCTCCCCAGTATCAGGACCCTAGTAGCTGGACGAAGAGAGGAAGAGAGAGAGAGAGAACGAAGACCAGTTGTCTGCAAATATTTTGCATAATTGATTAAAGACTCGTCCTGCAAACTCTGCGTCCACAAAGACAATATACACCTCATATATAAACCATTAGAAATTTCGTGTGCAGGACTTAGGGTGTCATCAAGTGCACACGACATGGTCCAACCATACGCATACTTTATCCACTACTGCGCCAAGCTAGATCAAGGATATATCATCTCAATAAGGAATCTCTTACGCCAGTAAATCTTTTGTCCGCGAAGCTCAACTTTCTTGAACCCCATTAAGGAGGAAAGAGCTGCGGAATTTCGTTACGTGCTGCGACTTCTTACTAAAGATACTAATCGGACGGGCTTGATCTGTGAGCTTTAACCGCGAACCATATAACGCTATTAGAACGGCGGAATTTAAAAGCTGCGCCTCTCTAGACGGTTAGACGCTATCGGTTCCCCTGGACAGAAATTTCCATAAAGACCACCCCCCCCCCCCCCCCGTTGGCCACGTTATCTCTTGGATAAATCGTTTATACGCTTCGTCGGAGTTCAAGGGTCGCAGCCAGAGACGCAAGATATGCAGATTCCGGTAAGAGATGGATCCGCAGGGTACTGCGGCTGCGTCTCCTCGATTGTCATTCGGCTCGTCCTGGATGATTATCCAATAGAAAAGCAATCTAGATCAATCGTGAGTGATGCCTGTGTTCTCGCGGGTGAAGTTAGGATTCGCGAGAATATTTTTATTATTTTTCCCAAACCAACTGCCGCTGTGAACAGCTCTTTACTTTGGAGTATTGTCAGCCTGTCTGCAAGTATCTAGACTGTGGTCGATGTAGAACGTGGATTTCCGGAGTACATGCAGTTGGATGAACTTACTACTACTAGCTCGCATATCGTTCGAACTTTCAGTTTCTCTGTGCAGTTTGAGTTTGTGCGTCCGGCGGGAGGGTGAGGAGACTCCAGCAGTCACTCAAAGTCTCCTCGTATCTCGTTGTTTATGCCTCTGCTAGCTAAGTTCCCGGGGAAAATGGAGCTGCGAAATTGTCAGACGTAATTGTCGGTTTGATCTTGAAGTGCAGATTACACATTGAATCTGCGTCACCGTAAACCTGCTGCGGCTGGAATTGTTCGAAACTGTTCGTGAAATGTTATGGAACACGTTTAAATAACTCGGAAATTCCATCGCACACGTGTGCACGTATGATATCGGCATTTCAAACTTTCAATAGGTCAGCCCGTTACGCGTGTAACCGTCTAGCGCGCGATCTGGAAGCAAAAAAAAAATAGAAAATCAAAACCCAAGACCGTACCGAAAGTCGTCACGACTCATCCCGTGACTCTCGCCCTTTATTTATTATCTATTTTCACAATCAATTATCTTCGTCGGCACGATAAGCATCAAGCAGCACCTATGGTTTTTGGCTTTGCGAAAATTTTACCTACATATATATATATATATCTTTTTTGTATCACTCCTCATTTTGCAGCACCTCGTTAACCTCTCATATCTTTCTTATACCTACCTTGTGCTTCTATTGTGTACTTTCTCCGCTCGTGTAGTTTAAACCGCATTTCTTTCGTTACTTATGAAAATGAGATTTATGGAATTGGAATGCCTTTTTTTTTCCCTTCAGACTGGTACTTGGTACGTAACCACGTGGCCCACTCTCTCTCTCTCTCTCTCTCTCTCTCTCTCTCTCTCTCTCTCTCTCTCTCTCTCTCTCTCGCTCTCTCTCTCTCTC
>JASANN010000278.1:756798-869537 GCA_031762395.1 Calameuta pygmaea | reverse complement strand
TCTCTCTCTCTCTCTCTCTCTCTCTCTCTCTCTCTCTCTCTCTCTCTCTCTCTCTCTCTCTCTCTCTCTCTCTTTACGTCACGAGCGGTTTCATAAATCTGGCTTATTCCAGAGCGGGCTCTCTGTGTACCAATATTCCTTTATGTCGCGTAGAACGCACAGCCGAAGAGAATAACGCGCGAGAGACGACTCGGAGGGGATGCTGGATATATTTCGAGGGAATAATGCGGGCGCGTTCTTCGTGCGGAAATTTTTAGTGCGAGCTCAATGGAATTTAAAACAAAATACTCTGCTCTCTGGGGAAACTGCGGGAGGGAATCGGAGGGGGGCGGAGCACCCTGCGGCTCACTAAAGGCTCCCTGAATCATTCATAACGGACCGGGAACTTCTTTGATCGCTTTCCGCCCCTAAATATTTTTATGGGGATTAACCGTGCGATTTTGATTTACCACGAGGGCTTTATTGAATCTTCTTGTTAGCCGCCGTTCCCCGCAAATAACAACATCGACGCTAAAGCCAATACTATTACGTTTCTAACAATCCCAAACATGTCGCGCAGTTCTGTGTGTACGGGACATATTCAAATATAACGTCCGATTTTACGATATAACCGGAAACGGTGCTTAATCATAATTTCGATCGATTATTTGACAAGTAATATATATTTAGAATAACTCCTTTTTCTTTACTGTATTCTATCGATAATCAGGCGATTAAACTTATTCTTTGTTATGTCGAATTTTATATTATTTATTTATATATGTACATATATATATTTATTCGAAATGCGTATTTGGTGTTCTACCCGTATATCGTATATATTATACAGATAACAGCCTTTGCTCTATTATCCATAGGTCAATTGGGTGATATGAAATTTATGAAGAAAACACCCAAGCCTGGACGTCGCGTTATGTTGTTATTCCTGAAACTTCGAATCATTTTATTTGCCCGAGTTCCTCGAATGCCGAAATTTTATTTACTCCTCAAAGAAAATGGGGGCTCGTGCTTGCGTATCCCTCGTGCTTAAATTCGCGGAACTTGAACGTGCCCCTCGACTTTTGGGACGCATAAATATGCACTCGGCCGTGAACTTACGTTTTCGCACTAGCTTCTCACCCGGCTGTCCTTTTCCGCTTGTTCACGTAAATATGTAAAATCTAAAGTGTACAGGTGAATATGCATAAGCGCCGAAAATTCATATCTCTACGCTACGAGGATCCCCAACTGGTCTACGTGATTGTATTAAGTCGCGACTGAAGGACGTGGGCAGGTTTTTCCAATAAATCATCTAAGACTCGCCAAGAAATTATCCATCTTTTGTATCTTCAAAAAAGATTGGGAACCCAAAAAAATAAGTAAAATGAAACAATCCGAAATACTTTAATACTCCGTAAATAAGAAATTTGGTTATCCCACAGTAAAACATATATATAATGAACTGATACAGGAATATCAGGGGAAAAAAAAAACATAAAAAATTTAAAATAAAATAAAAAGATAACCACTTGGTACGATCCTCAGGAGGGTGTGACGAGGGTGAAGCTTCTCGTATGGAAGCGACAGTAAATGGGAATGCAAGGGAAGTTCAGTGGGGGGGGGATGGTCGTCGAGGGTAGATCGCTCGTTATCTCTCGTTCACTTTTTCCACTCGTCAGTATAGACACTCTCAAGGAAAGTATCCCTCTGTAAAACGTTATAGCTATAGAGGGTTGTGTCTACTACCATCAGGATATAGAGAAGTAAGTTCGATGGAGGTTCGCTTTAATCCCTAGAAAGGGAAAGGTCGTCGAGCGGCGTAGAACCGTAGAGACGGTTTTGAACCCTTGAATGACGTCAGGGTGGTAGTATCAGACCTGAAATTTCGAAACGAGGGTTGGCAGCCACATGGGGGATCGACGACGACACGAGCACCGGCTAGTGGTAGTCAGTAACGCCAGTAGTAGAACCGTCAGACGAATCAATGGTCAGACCGACTGTCGAGTAGAGACAGACCATAACGAGTCAGACACGAGATTCGACATCCCAGAGCAGAGAGTATAGATGCAGTCAAGATAGGATAAATCTAAAGGCTAAAATGCACTGTAACAGCGGACCGTGGTAGCAGCGACTGGGAAGTTAGCCTAGACAAGCAAGGTGGTTCTAGTCGAGGTGAATTTCGATACTATCTCTCGTTTAGACAGAACGCTCCTATTTATTCAGGCAAAGTAGTACGAGTCTATAGGTACTGCTGTGCGGAAGTCCTGAGTTTATTATCAGGCTGGACTAGCAGCGTTGGTATCGGTAGTGGTGCGCTGCTAATTCTACAGCTATAGTCCTAGAAAGTTGGCAGGCGAGATTGATTATATCTTTTCGTACGTCTACCCGCTAAGGTACTTGTTATTATTGCCATCAAGTGCTTAAGCGTCGTCTAGGACTCGCCGTGATCGGAGACCGACCTCCACGTTGACCCAACCGACACGACAGGCGATTTACGACTTTTCAATTCGTAAAGTTATAAGATACAACGTAAGCGACGCATCAACGGAATTTTTCGCGTCCCTCTCGAAAGATTCGAAATTCGACCTCGCTCGTTAATACGAAATCCCGTGAACGAGTGAGACGTTATACCAGCCGTTTAAGGTAACGACGTCGAGTCAAGCACGAAAGAGCCTCAACGACAAGACCATAAACGAGATTGACATATGCTGTATATAGTATATACTATATATACATATATACACAAGATGTAGATATATATATATGTATGTATATACAGTAAGGATCCCCGACAACAATCTTGATAATCGTAATGCCCTGCGTGTCTGCAGGAATGAATATACGTATTCACGTTTTATATTATTTGTGATATGGCTTATCTGTGAGTATATATATATATATATATATATATATGTGTGTGTATACGAAAGTGTACAATATACATGCATAGTAATGCTATCTGTATGAAGTACCCGCACCCTCTTATCATCTGGCAAATTTAATAGAACGAGCGTCAATATTAATCCAAACGAACGTGAGACGATAATTCCGTTTCCTCTGCTAATTACCACTCCCTTATTAACCGTGCTGCTCTTGGTAAACGCAGCTCATCTATTCCCTCTAGTATTCCAGTTCCCATTTTGACTCGCCTGGTGTATTCGGGAAATTAGACATGAGGGTTGCCATTTCGAACTTTATCATTAAGGTCCTTCGGTCTTGACGTAGATAAGTAGATGCTGCGTTTCACTGGTCAGACGGCCGTGTCGGGAGCGAGCGACAGTGGCGCCTTTTGGCTTTTCAGGGGAAGCAGCAGGGTGAAGGAGAGGGGGAGGCGTCCTCGTCCCTTCTCAAACATCGAATGAATTCTCTCGTGATTTTATTCTCGCGAGATTTCACCCGCGCAATGACATTTGACCCTATCGTGAGAAAATGGCCGGATTGTCCTCAGCACGACGCTACAGGACCATACGAAAAAAAAAAGAGACACTTGCCGAAACAGCCTAGATCGGACCCCGTCTCACCGGTGCTATTCACCATTGGCTCTTTTCACCCCTCGGTTATTTTCAAAACCACCATCGAGTCCTACGAGCCTCCTACGCGGTTTACCGTGTCTGGCTAGATTTATTCCAGTGCCGAATAAATCCAAGCACGGTGCACTCGCTCGAGGTATATCTATATAGGTCATTTCCTCAGCATCCTATTCGTTGGTACTTTGTCGTTTATCAGTCTTACTTCTCTGTCGGTAAGTGCGAGTGACGTCGGACGTGGTTCTCAACGCTAGGGACTTTTCGAATTCCTCGAGCTGCACTTTAAGGGTGCAGGTGCCTGACAGCGACTGGTGCAACTATTCGAGGCTACCCGGTGGACGTGTGCGCTTCGTTTATTCTATTCTCACGGGTGGCCAGACGGGAAAGAGTCGAGCCCCTCCAGTTCTCGATAAGGAGAAGACGCACGCGGCCGGCATGAAGTCAAGAACGACGGCGGCTTCAGGGGAGAAGGAAGCAGTAGGGTGGTCTAGAGAAGTGGGACGATGAAGGTGTTAGCGAAAGATGAAGCCTTTGAGCCTCCTAGGAATGACGCTACTTTGTTTCCTGCGGACAGCCTCCTATTACCGGAGGAATTACCGTTATCGTAAAGCCTCACTGATAACGTCGGCAATGATATCAATTCTCTTTGAAACAACTGCATCGGTAGATCCCTTTGCACAATTCTTCTCTAACTTCGTAATTTTGGAGTTTCCTTATGACCGACGTCTTATTTCGTTCTTTGTCGCTCCTCTAATTTCTCTTCTTCTTTCTTATCGTTGAATAGAAAAACATTGAGGACGCGCAGTCTTGCAATAAAAGTAAGGACTGTCTTCTGACACGCTTGCGCTTCCAGATCTACCTGCATTTATGCATTTATGCATTTATGCAGGTACACCTGCGCCGAAACCTTCTGCGCCGGCGCTCAGGTGGACACTCGTAAAGCACCGCGACACCAGGCGTCGTAGTCGGCATCGGCCGGTCGTATCGCGAACTTCGCTTCCGATTCTCGAAGCGCCTTTCTCTCCCTCTCTGTGCTTCCGCTGAGCTTGCGCGTTCGCGTGTCCACCTGGTACGCACGAGAAAGTTCAAAACCGCACGCGACGTCGGCGCGGAATTAAAACGCTAAGATACCGGCGGGACGCTTTATACTTTGTCACGTCAAGGATATAGACGGAATTCAAAGTTTTCGCGAGTTTCAGACGGATTGTCTTTTCCATAAGTGAAGAATGATCTTTTCGTTTTCTCTGGAAGATACTCGTGGGAAATCTTTGCTGTTTACACGAGGACATTCGGAAAAGTGTTTGACGCAATGTTGATGCCATATCTAGACATTAGCGTATCGTCGGCCTTAATAGTTTGAAAAATGAGGTCGCTCAAAGTGATTAGAAAATTGTTGAGTTTTAGAAGAATTTAATAAGGAATTACGCTCGAGAGACATCTTTTTTTTTGGAAGGAAAATAATCTTGCGACGAGGGAAATAATTTATGGATCAAAAGTAAAGATTATGCGCCTGGCGAATCGATGCTGGGATTCTCGAGAAACCGAATCTGCCAAAGGATACGGAAGGAGGGTAGGTGGAAGCGGAACTATTGTTACTAGGGAAAATTTGGACGATCACAAGAATTTTGACAAAGTTTACTATTTTTATTAATCAGGGCCTTTTGTGGCACAAGAAAATATAAGTGTTTTTCTTTTATACTGAGTGCCGCTTTATAGTTTATTTCGTAAATTTTGCTAAAATTACTCCAAGTAACTGTCGCTCGAAACTTGCTATTATCCAAATACTAAGCAATGCTCTGCTGATGGCAACAATACATTTTTCCCCGTGTAAAGAAAGGGAAGGACAAAGCGAAAAAGGGTGGCTCGTTGGATGATGGAGGACGAAATAGGATGGAAAGCAATGAACTCCGCTTTTCGAGTAAATAGCCGAGTATATAAATAAATAAATGGGCGCACGTGCGGCAACTGTTCCAATTCAAAAGGAAATAATACGTAAATAGACATCGAATGGGAATACATATATACATATATATATATTCATATATAATAGTTGGGCTGTTGCATAAAACAGACTGAAACAGTGCTAACAGTAATGCAGGGATAAACGGTTGAACGCACCATTGAATAACCATATTAATGATTACATAAATATTTTTCAATACCTCGTGAGTTTAATGATTTTCAAAGAAATTTTTTGTCGCGTCTTTCACATCCGAAATTCGATAAATAATTCTTCCCCGCGTAAATGAACAACAATGGTCATTCTATATCTTTCTCTTCTCCTTTCACCATCTCTCCGTGAATCTTATATAGTTGTCGGATATCCCACGAATTGGTGGGTGGGGGGGGGGGGGGGGGGGAAGGTAAAATGCAGGCATGGCATGGAAAAGAAAACATTAAATTTTTCGAGATTCTTCCTGTGATCTAAAATCGCGTTTGAAATACGTATGCCTTGGGAAGGTGAGTGATCGCGCGAAAAATCGCGTGGGATAAAGATACGTAAAGACCCTAAACCCACTTCGACGTCAAGCGTCTCTTTTTAGGTTGATTTTGCGGCTTCGGCTGAGCAAGCGTATCGTAGAATTTAATAAGGCTTTTTCACAATGTAAAATCAGGGCAGGACGACGACGAGCGCGAGAGGGAAAGTATTCCTAGAGTAAGTGAGATCTATGTCGGTAAGACGAGAGGGAGAGAGACGCGAAAATAAATAAAAGGACGTAAAATGAGAATAAAAAAAAAAAAGAAAAGAACGAAAAGTAACTCCGCATCAAAAATAGTAATTCATCACGGTGCGTGTGCTGCGAGGTGGAAAACGCTGCTGGCATCTGTAGCTGTCTGTCGTTTATCAGAGGCACCAACTTTCCTCGGTAAACCTCAAGAAGAGGCATGGATCCTCCATGCAGACTCTCTGGGTTGCATAAGCATCTTCTTGATGCTGACAATAAGTTTTCTTGTTCCCCTCCCCCTTCCCCCCCCCCCCCTGAACTTTTATCCACCTGGAGTAAAAGTCATCTTGAGAAAGACTCCGAAGCGCCTTTGAATAATACAGCCCTGGGAAAATGCATTGAATCATGATAGTCGCTCTATACGCGCACGTCGGAGCCCGACGGGATCGTTTCTTTATACCTGAGCTCGACTTGGCAACAAGTTGCAATTTTAAGTTTAGGCGTCGCGACGCATATGATTCAGTGAACTCGTGCGAATTAGACTTTTTGCTGGGGGGGGATGCTTTTTATATTCTTATACAATTTTTTTTCACCTCTCCCTTCCCCCTATCCATCCGGACGCCGGATACTTTTTGGTCGACACACCTTTTGCTGGAATAAGGTTGCTGAGTGGAGGCTGGCTAAGTGAAAAGTTTATATATATATATATATCGTCGTCCCTTTCTTAGTCCTCCACATGATAAAAGGTATATGGCGAATGTGTAAGAGAGTGCTGATAAACCTGTGATAACCCCTGGGCTCTTAATTGTCTGAAGGGTCATTAAATTTTGGACTATTGAGATTATGGAAAAAAAAAAAAAAAAAGAAGTGAAATAATTGTGACGTGAAGTGAAAATGGAAGTTATTTGTAGAAAGGAGGGAGCAACGTAACGCGTCAAGTGTTAGGGGGTGGTAATGGGGAACACTAACATTAGAAAGCAGGTCAGGAATCATTAAATTTAATTGACAGTAGAATAACAGGTCCTTGAATTAATTCAAGCAACAAGCCTAATACTGTTACAGCCTCGGCGTATTATTTCGATGTGCTGTAATACTCAAAGTAGGTGGAGACTGAAAGCGTCGCGACGACCCCTAACGATCGAAACTATAGGAAGGATCTCTCGAATAAGAAAAGCAAAAATTAATAAGTGCATTCAACGCGATTGTTATCAGATATATAATTCCAGTTGAGTGTACGTGAAGAGCGTAAGCTTGATTAGTGAGAAATTTTTCTTAATTTCCTTTAGCACGTGGCCGACGGTGATAGCTGGTGAAGAAAAAGGGTTAAAACCTAAAACAACGAATTACCCATCGGGATGTCCGGAGGGTGCACACCCCCTGCGATGGATTTTGTGTTTCTCCTAGTCCTGGCATTACTACGTCAAGAAGGTGAGTTATAGCTAATTTTTTTTTTTCTTATCAATTATCATCATATCATCTCGAAAATACCACAATACTATTTATCGGGGAATTTCATATTTCCAAGTTCACTTAGAATAAGTCTAGATTGAATCTAACGCTTAAATATGATAAGATATAAAATATGATAACCGTAAAAAAAAAAAGTTTGATAGAGTACGCCATAGTAAAACACTAGAGAATATAAGGTATATATGGTAATGCAGTAGGGGCTGGTATCAATGCCATAGAAAATGAAAAGAGGGAAGGGTTATGGTGGTCGACGGGTAAGTGCATCACGCCGTACATATCAATACGGAAAGCAATGATGGGTCCGATATGAAATTTTAAGATGGCAAAACTTGCCGATGAGTTTGCATAGATAAATAAAAGATGAAGAGACTGGCTGAAAGCTTTTTGCAAAAAAGCGAAATTTCGGCAGTCTTTTTCTTACTAAGCGTCAAAGGTCCAGTAGGAGCAGCTTGCGGGAGCCAGCAGCTTTCTATTGGTATATTCTTGCTTACCCTTTACTTAGGTTTTATAATTAAAAAAATTTTTTACATCGGACGAAGGAAGCGTGGCTTTCGGCAATAGGCGTATCTTTTATCTATAGATACACGTAACAGGCACATCCCATTGAATTGGCGTCTCTGTGTCGTAGCATAGGCACCTGATATACCTTTGGGAAATATCGGGTACAGTCACTCTGAAACTCCCTGTATAGAAGCCCTGAAGCACCTACCCCTTCTTAACCGGAATGGACTTTCGAATTGAAAGGGAAGACGGGGAATTTCGAAAATGGGGCCGCATGGAAATTTTATTGGTTCGTAGCGCGACGCCGCTTGCCTTCCTGATGAGGAGGCGTCGGTCGAGGTAGGTACGTGTACGATTTTGAATAAAAAGGAACCACGAACTTCCGTCAGTTGGGTAATAAACCTTTTCGATGGCAGCCAATCAAAGCGCGCCTTTCAGCGAATCCCGACAATTCCGAACGGAAAGGTGCCGGTCGATTTGTGGAAGCGGCGCGAGGGAGCAGGGAAATAGGATTCGAACGTGAGATTAGAAAGAGATAAAGTCATTCACAAAATTCATGGAACGAACGAGGCACGAGGCAATAAGACGGCTGATCCATCGGGACTCTGGGAATTGATCTGTTTTGAAAATTATGGATAATGAGAATAACGATGGTCTTTTCTCTCGATTGCAAACAGCTCCGACGTTTCTCGCTCGAACGAAGGACTCGTCTAACATTCATTAATCGTTAGGCTGCATATTTAAAGTTTAAACCTTCGGAAGGGCACTCGAAAAAGTGCGATTTAAGCTCTTCCAATTCTCCTCTGGCAACCCACTCAAAAGCTCTAGCTACCCTCTTGCTTTTGCTCTTTCCACTTTTTGCCGCCTCTTTTTTTTTCCTCTTTCCTACCTTTTCGCCATTTTTTCTACCTCGAACCTCCTGCGCCCTCGGGCGCACCTTGCTCTCCTCGTTCTCTCTTCAACCTGATCTCATCACATGCTTATCTCTGAAACCTGCGTATCGATAGTTTAGTCACTGGTGAACAGAATCTTTTGGGTCTCCAAGTATATTTCGTCAAGGCTTTTTTTCCATGTCGTCCACGATGTCTACCTGCTGGCTAAAAGTTTGATCTGGTCCAGATTGGGATTCTGGTCCAGAGCTTCCGGATTCTTTTAGTTTCACTCGTGAGCATCTATGACGGCTAACTTTGATTATGCACTACACAGCGCTACAGTTTTCTAATTGGTAATCTAGGGGTACGCACAGGGGTGGCTGCGCACCCCCTGAACACTCTGTGCACACAGTTCGTTGTCCAATGAAAGTTTCATGGATAGGTGAGCTACGGATGATTAAATTGAGTCGCGGGACGCTTCCGTAAATGAAGTTACAGTTACTCCCCGGCTCTGCTGGTTTTGCCGTTTTCGTACACAAACGTGGATGCTGTTATACGGAGAAAAGAATGGGAGGCGTCGAACAGAAAACATTGAAAAATAATTGACTGCGAATAAGCCCGTGCGGCCATCTCGCTAATCCATTATAAATTGATATAGGAGATGCGCAGAGAAACAATTGCCTGCTGGTCGCCTTTTGTCATCAATTACAAACTGCTCCTCTGGAAATTGGATAAGGGTTGTTTTTAATATACGTATCAAAGTAGGTACGTGTCAAAGATCACTGGGACCAACTGGTTACTCGGATCGACGGAAATAAGTTAATTGTCATTATCCTCCCCCTTTTGGAGGGACAGGCGGAAAATTCATCTCCTCCCTAGTTTATCCGATTTTCCGGGTTCCCCTTCTCCTGTCCACCCTTCTCTTAGTTCAGCCAAGATAACAGATCTAGCCATCCACCCTCTACGATACTCCACAGCTCACCTTAAGGTCTCTCCACCGTGTTATCCTGGAATCGCCATGTTGAAGATGGGCCACCTGGCCCTGGTCCAGAACAATTCCGCATGCTACTTGTGATGTCAGCAGGATAGAAAAAGAGACTGAGGAAGCTTAAAGGAACCAACGAAGTCATCCTCTCTTTGTCTATTTTCGTTTCTCTTCTCTTTTCTTCAATTTTTTTTTTTTTTACCTCGACTCTTCATCTTCCCTCTAACCGTCTTCTCCAGATTCAGGATTGGTCCGTTCGCTCGCTCTGCAATTCGTTCGATCCTGCCGTCCTATTTGCTTGTTCCTCGGTCGATGTGGAATTCTCTATTTTTTAACTACTAACCAAATCTACCCCCTCGTGTCCACCCCCTGTCGTTTCGGTGAATCGAACGAGTCGCTATCGAACTTTTCTGTCGATGAGTTCAACTTGAATTTTAAATACGTTTGCAACCAGCTAGAAAAACCTGTCAAGCCGTCCCCGTGTATGGAACGTATATAAATCATATATCGACTTACAGACTCGTAAATGATTTATTTAATCAATATACAATTTCGTCTCCGATGGTTTCCCTATACGCATATCTACCCACAAATTGACGTTTCCATTAGAGGTGAAAATTTATTTTTCCCCTAAATCTCTATACTCGTCATCTTCTGTTCCGTCCTGTTCCACATTCCCTAAATTCCAAGAGGGACAGTCGTCTGACAGTGAATAGCACCAGCGCCTAATACACATGTAGTTATATCACAATCCCAGAGAAAACGCAACTAGTGGTTCCAAGTGTCTGAGGCGCGCAGTAGTATCTCACCAGGAGCTTCTTCCTTTTCTGCACATGAGAGAAATATCACATCCGGCACGTTAAATCGCACAACACGTGAAAGCCGAGACCAGTCTGGCTCGGGATGTAAATATTTTAAGTACCAGAACGGTCAGTGGGACCCAGGGCTAATCCAAGCAACCCTTGAATTTCGCTACGTACCCGCGAGCACTACTCATCCAGCGCAGGGGTCGTAACTGACTGGAGTAGGCATAGCCAGGAGGATGCCAACTTCCGGCAAAACACATTTTGGACACTTCCCTCCTTTCTGATTCTCCATTCCTGTATTCTGCGAATAACAAGAATTCCCCCGGGGCCAGTCTGAGTCACTAGCTGCAGTGATGGTCGGCGAGGAGTCTGCTGGGTCCAAAAGTTCAGGAGGGACGTGCTTCCTCCTTCCGGTTAATTTTTAATGGAACTGAAAAATATCTTCAGGCTTTGGCGCAACTGCCTGGCCAGGCATGGCGTAGCTGGTAGCTCGAATTCACTGATGTAGTTTAGTATCCTCGTTCATGTGTACTTGCCTTTTTAGCCAGCTGGTGTAGCCAGACTACACGAGGCTGAAGGTGGAAGGATATAACCTGTGAGACTTGCAATTTATCTTTGCACTGCTGGTTTGTACACTCGTTACGCGGTGAAACAACAAACATTGTTTACCTGCTCTCGATAGCTACACAGCTATTAGCGTATCATAGCAAATGGAAGTTTACCATCTATGGAGCTGTAGTGTATATAGATATATTAGTTGTACCTATGGGACTTGAAACCGTGCGAATGGCCTAGGCTGGCATCGGGTGGCATCGGGTGGCGTCGGGTGGCATCGGGTGGCATCGGGTGAAACAAGCCCTTCTATTTTCCCCGGCACGACCATCGCCGGGAAGTTAGCTATAAATACGCAAACGAATCATTTCATTTGTATTATCACCGTGAGATTTTGAGTTGATTACTTTCCAGGTACAATGGGGCACGATTAGTCGTGCAGTACCTGTCTTGAAGTTTTTCTCATACTCGAGAGATTCTCTTTAGTTTCTCTGGCTTTTTGAGGAGCCTCGCTAAAAAGAAGTGGCCGGAGAACAAGACGAAGACTCGACTTCAGTTTCTCTTTCCGCGCTCCATTTCTTCCTTTGCATTTTCCACCGTACCCAGCCTCCCTACTTTCCTCTCTAATTAAGCGGCAACTTTTGAATCTTACGAAATCTCTCGGCATGACAACGGAAGTTCCATCGAGCACGTGACTTCCTGAGGTGGGTGCACGTAGCTGCAGGTAGGCACCGGATATGACGTATTTCAAAGTACATTGACTTGGTACAATTTTTCTATAGTAACGCCCGGTCCGACCCAATAAAACTGAGCTTGCCAACTTTTTTAAGTTGCGTCACACGCGAATTTAATTGTCCACCAGAATCGATAATCTGGAACGAATTGAAAATACGATCAGAAAGATTTTTCGCAACGCGAGAAAGTTGTGTGCAATTTTTTTTCATCAATTTATTTACCCGCATCGGGCTTGCGGAACGAACACCAAATTGTTTCGTTCGACCATTCGTAACAGTGCCGGAAATTTTCAGTCGCACAATAAATTCTACGAATCGTTGAATTTTACGTTTGACGAAACCGAGTGCGATCCTCGACGTAGCGGAAGGGGCGTCGTGTAAAGGGCGTCCCGACGACGCGCTCCTGACGAATTTTAGGAAACTCCATTTCCGTCGAGCCATTATGCTTCTCTTTTATTTATTGTCGGAATCATCCAATCCCTCCCTCCGCACGTCGATCTTCAAATCCTGAGCAGTCGCCCGTTATCACATCTGTACCCGCTGACTTTTGGCCGTTTCGAATGAAGTCAACTCCGAATGATCCAGGATCTACTTCATTTCAATTTACGTAAATGGATCATCCGATACCTGCTTCTCTTAGCACATTCGCAACGGCACCTTCGCTCGATTCTGGTTTTCACTGGTTCTTATCAATTTCGCACACAAAGATCATTTTGAAGGATCAGCCTAAATCACCTGGCACATTGGCAACTATCGTTAAAACTGTTCGACGAAAACGATTAACGTTGCTCCCTGTCATTTATTACGTAAACCAAGCAAACAAGCGGTGGTTCCTTCCGAAATACGATTCCAATTTAGTAAGATTATTCGGATCGATGGATCGAGTACGTTCTGTATACCTGACTATATGTACGTCGAGGACAATACGTGTTTCCGAAAAAAAAAAAAAAGATAAAAAAGAATGTTGTAATTCGAGTATCAAGAATAACCAGGAAATCTACGGAATAAAGAGAATCCCTGGAATCTAATTCGCAAACAAAGAAGTAAAATCCTTATTCGAGTTTGAGCAGTAACTAGAGCCGTTTTATATTTCTCCTGATTATATAACTGCTTTATGTTTGACAAAGAAATGGATTTTACTCGTTTTTTAATAAAAAGTAGCGAGCCCAGGGAGCCCAATTTGCTTTGAAACCGGCGAATGCATGCGGCATCGTAATTAATATTAATGTCGCATTGTTCCCTCTTTTACGAATGCACGCGTGCAGGCAGACGGAGCTTTGCGTCCGCGTGTAGCGCGTGTAGCGCGTGTAGCGCGTGTAGAATGTGTAGCAGCCGCAGGTGATGGTGCTCAAAAGGTGTTAGTCTCTCTCTCTCTCTCTCTTTCCCGCCGGTATGGCGATGGTGCTGCTGGTCGAAGGTAGTAGAATGGGGTGGGAGGGGTGGCATGAGTCAGATAACGCGAACGAAGGGTGGTTGGCGCCCATGGGCCATGGCCGACACTACAGCCGCTACTACTACTGGACGTGTAGAGAAATCGATAGTCGTAAAACACGTGAAAAACGAGCGGTAAAACTCAGCCGATGCTACGCACCGGGGTCAGAATGGTCAATGGCATTAGGGCTGCTGGTAGCAGGGTTGGCCCGTCCGGTGCAGTCACGCTAGCTACCGGAAGTAACCCCTTCCTCGAACTATCGGCCCTGCGAGGGCAATAAAGACAAAAATCGGAGCCTTTATCACCGGGGAAATTTATTGTAATAACTGCGAGTCGGGGACAGCGCTGTTACCGTCGAGCCACGCGATGAACCGGGAGCAGACAGTAATAGTGGCTAAAGGTACGAAGAGTCGCGCACGTGCGAGAGAGAGAGAGAGAGAGAGAGAGAGAGAGGAGGCAAGTCGCCTCCTATGATCTTTATTGTCACGAGAGACCTCTTACTGTTCTTTGAGAAATTAGAAAAGAACTTCTCGGCTGATTAGACCCTTCGAGCGTGTCGCCGATTCTTTTCGTCCTTTTCACCTTTAGTTCCAAAGACTCCATTCTTTCTTGCTGTCTTCTCTTCCTCGCCCTCCAGACCGCCATATTTCTTTCCAGACAGCCCGGGTTCCTATTATTTTTTTTATAGTCCTTTACTCATACCTCGCCGGCAGTTTCTTTGAAGAAACGTGACTGGTCACTTGAAAGCACATATCGTGTGTGTCTCTCGGTTACACAGTGTGTCGACGATTCAGTCGACCAGCCGACCAGCCAGCCGACCAGCCAGCCGACCAGCCTTAGGTCTCCTGGGTTGGATGGAAACGTTAATGTCGAGCGACGTTCGTACAATCGCACGAGCCCATCTTCATGCGATAATGTGAACCGAGCATTAGCTTTCTATGTCTCTGAGACGGCTTTCCGTTTAATTCGAAGGAACTTCTGGCCAAGCTGCCTTGGCGTGACCAGATACGAGTCTGTCCGCGTCTGGACAGCTAAAGGATAAGATTAGTCTTGTCAGATGCTTCTCTTTATTGCTATAGAATCGTGTACGAATAATCAGACAATTATCCTCCAAGTAAATAACAATGGCTTAGATCGATATAAATTCTCTAATTCAAATCTTCGTCCCGTCTCGTCACGCTGTCGGAGAGTTTCTGCAATTTTCCTTTGTCATAAAACTCAAAAAGAGAAATGCTACTGACGTCCCTTGTCCTTCCTGCCAAAAAATGACAATGGCCCGAATTCGGCCCACGGAGAACGTACTTCTATGAGCTCGCTAAAGAAGCATGGAAAAGCGATTGTCCATTGTCCGCCCAATAAGAGGCCATTATCACTGTCAATTGCGGTGCCAAATCAGAGTTAAAACTAATTTTTCATATTCAGTTCTTTTATTCTTATCACTCGCCATTGTGAATTATTGACAAGGCCTAAAGATTCTAACGGGACGCGTTTCAATGGTTGGGCTGTGCTTTGTATTAAGCATATAACAACTAGATACTGAGCTCCGTCTTATAACTGATGTTTCATTGTTATTTGCTTCAAGTAACACGTCACAGAATTTCCATTGTCACACGAGTAAAAGTTTAACCACTTTTCCACCATCTATAGCGAATCATCCAGCTTGTTACCCCGCGTAGAATTTATGTAGTGAATAAAATAGTTTAACAAAGTTTGAAGATTCGTCTGAGCCACGTTCCAAATCGCACTGTTCCCAGTGATAAATTTAATCCTGCGAAATTGCTGACCTTTTAACTTTTTGCATCGATCAAATAATTCCGATAATCCGATAGGTCGCGCACAGAAATAGTCAGTCTAGAAATAAGCCGAGTTTGGACCGACAATGTGTAAACCTTCATGTTTCCTCGAACGAGCAAAGCAACAGTAAAGAATTTAACGACAGCCGTCCTAGTGGACGTATTCGTGGTGCCAGTCGCGCCACAAGAATGTCTCAAAGTATTCCAAATTTAAGAAACGTCTTGTTTCAAAAAAAAAAATTAATTTTAATGAAATTTCGTTCGAGGCCGTATCCAGGGCCAAAATTTTCCCTTATTTCATTCTCTTTAAAATTTCATACCACTCTGCCTTGACTACGTCTCATTTAGCAGTCTTCCGGGAACTTCTCGATTTGGGCTTTTCTTTTTCCTTTGTCAGGTGGAAAGCAGACAGTTTCCTTTATACCTCATAATGCTTTCGGTTGTGTATTCAGAAATTGGAGTTATGCCTGGTCTCTGGTGAGTAATAACCGAACAACCAGCTAGGACGGAAAAGTCGTGGGTAGAGGCAGACAAGTAAACGGGAGATTGCGCATCTTCTTCACGCAGCATCCATGCTGACATCCGGTCAATTATGTGCGTGCCGCGAGGCATAGTGTTAATTAAAACGCAACGGGGAAGTTTTACAGTGGGAGTCAGTTCGAAGATAAAGGGTCATATAGAATAGGGGGTGGTAGTAGCTGACACGCAGCTAGGGGGTGAAGTGGATGTCGAAGTGCCAGGGAGAGGGGGGCTGGACGGGGTAGGGAATTACGAGTTATTAATGAAAATAAAACGTGCCTGCTTATAATTTCGTTTGGTACACACTCTGACCGCTTGGGTGGCTGGCTGACTGGCTGACTGGCTTGGGTGGCTGTTTGCTACCGCGAGGGTAAGGGAGTCAGTTCTGGTATCCAGTGTGTCCGTGTCCCCCACGTTTAACACAACACCGCCGTATAAATTAAATATATTTCAGTACCGTTATTCTCTATGCATGAAGTTTTAGCGGTTTCAGTGTTTTAACCAGGAATTTATGCTACCCCTTAGATAAGTTAAAATTAAAACGTAACCCTCCTGGACCAGCATCCTGCAGACCCTAACTTAGCGCCTTACCCAGCTGTCACCCTTGGTGAATATTTTCACTATGCACACGGTGCACTAATTAACATGCAATTGTATCCGCATTCAGAGACATTGGCATGTGCACAATTCTCAAGTGTTATCGACCTTCGTAGAAACTACTTTGGCGATTCGTGCAAAAAATATTTTGAAAATACACTTCAGCTGGTATTCGCGTCAAGCTGTTTAAAAACTATTGAATTTTCCTCAGGAAATTTTTAAAAGATTTGCTTGTCGCAAATTATATTTTATTTGTCTAATAAAATTATAACCCCTAACTGCTTCGTAGAATCTAGGAAAAATTTTTCGCTTCCAGGAATCTTAAAGGGTGTCGATTAAGAAATTAATCGCGCAAAACGCAATGGAATCAAGCTGGTCCATAAGTGTCGTTCGATCGAGAAATCAGACCAACTACCCTCGACCCACTCGATTGGCCTGGAGCTACCGGGTAGCCGGCACGTCACTAGAGAGGGTGGCTAGTGTCGAGTAGTCCTGTTACACCTCTTGTACATCGTAAGGGCTGTTATTATAAACCCATTAGATGTGACATTCGTCCACTATAGGGTGTCACGAGAATTCGCTCCCGAAATTAATATAGGTAAATGACAAAGCTAGGACCCTACGACTTGAAGTTATCTGAATGAATTTCCAGGGAGAAGAGGGTCGAAGAAAAAAAAATCTACATAGACCGTAGACCCACGCACGTGAACAGAAAGGGTGCTAAGGGGTTTAGTCGAAGGGTTGGCTTGGGTCAATTATTGATATTAAAAACAGTTGCGTGTTGGACCTTGAAAAATATTACGAAGGGTGAGTGGCTATAACGCTTTGTAACTTCCTTGCTCGTTCACTTTTCGTCCAGGCCACACACTAACCTCCTAGAGCACGAAGCTGTTATCTAAGGGTTTAGTTCGAAAGCGCGTTAGAACGGCCATTCAAAGTCAAACTGCCATGCAATTAATTTCAAAGTCGAGCCAAAGCGCGGGAGCCTCAATGGAGACGCTATGCGAGACAAGGACTTGGTCCTCGACTGAAAACGCTTATCTTAGACACAAGTATCAGAATGGGGACGCAACTTTGCATAACAGAAACCCAATTGTAACAGGCAGGTATTTCTCTCTCTCTCTATTTTATCTAAGACGATCACACGTTAGAAGTCACCTGGCTGTATCGAACTGACGAGTATGACGTTTCAATCTGAACGTAAAAAAATGCTCCTCGTCAGATCAGAATACAAAGTCTTTACCGTATTCCTATTTCTCAGGTATCCATTCGCGCGTTGGAAACACGCCGGCAGTAGATAAAACGCGAAGCAAATGCATATTTCATTGTTGCAGAGCTCCTGAAATCTTTAAAATATTTTTCAACCGTTTTTTCCAGTCGCTTTCATGAAATTTCAGGATAATGGAGTTTGGGGTGGTAAATGAAAAAAAAAAAAAAAATTATCGCTTACTGTTAGTACGAGCACTGACTGCCAGGAAGAAGTGTGAGAGAGACGTAACGCTGCTATGTGATCAAGGGTGATGCTGTTGCAGGAAAGGCGGCGGCTTAGGGCAGATCTAGAGAGATTCCTACTGAGAAAGTTAAATACGTTGAATAATTTAACTGATAGAGGATTCCGGAGTGACGGGATGGCAGAGCCGACTTTATTTATTCATGCTGATATAAAGGCTCTTCCTCTCTATCCGACGTATGTGCTCGCACGTGCACATCGCGACTCGACTTCTTGAAAAACTATTGACTCTCTGACCTCGAGTCTTGCATACGTCTTGAGGGACAACGATAAACGAGCCCTGGAAAATCTTCTTACAGACTCTTCCGTTACTGACGCCGAATCGGCATTAACCTTTAAAGAGGCGTCTGTGCGTATATTTTTCACTCCCTTGCACTACTAGTCGCTGCCAGTATCCCTCTTATCAATACTATCAGCAGGTATAAATGTCAAGCTAGACGCGCGATCGCCCGTCGTTGAGACACATTGAGAATCGTATACGGCTGATATACCTACGACATTTGTTTCTCGAGAAAATCCCAAGAAACTTTCCATTTCTCATTTCTCTCGTTTCTGCAAATATTCGATATATCCTTTCACTTTAAATTTTCCACATTCCTCCCTCCTGGAAATAAAAATATTACGTTGACAAAGATTTACTTGCTCTTTGATACGAAGGTTCGAGTATTTCTTAAGTTAACTTATAATATCCCCAAGAAGTTACGGTAATATTTATTGAAAAACACAGCATCCCATTTCTAAGGATGGCAAACTGTATTAAAAATCATTTGACAGACTTTTCTTTTTTTTTTTATTTATCTTTCCATAAAGATATTTGCAAAACCAATATCCCAAGCAAATAGCTAATACTTACTCGACTCTTGGAGAAATATTCTGATTTATTATTTTCTCGGGATTTTTCTGTTCCAGTCGTCGCCCTCCAGCTGCTCCATGTGAACGTTCCGCCCTACGCCATTAAGGGAGATAGCGCGCCTCTGCTATGCAGGTAAGTGTACTCTAATATACTCAGCCAATGAACAGTAGATAAGCAGCTGCGATGTATATCAGGAAGAGCAAGCAGGAAAAAAAATCGGTTCCTTCGACTAGCCTGAGTCCTACGGGTCCTTCGGAAAAGCCCGTAAAAAGCGCAAAGAAATAGGGAAAAATTGTTCAACTCCAAACACAGCGATCGAAGCATGAAATCCAGATGACTGCCTGTACGACTAGGACGATGTGCACACGTGGACGTACTTGAAATTTTATACACGTGTACGTATATGAGAAATGAGAAAACGATGAGAGTCAAGAGATTCAGGCGTGCGATATCCGTTGAAAAATCTATTCCGACTAGGAGACTCGTCGACCCATTTGTTTAACGATTGCCTCGCATGTAACTAACACGCCCGGGAATCTTACTCGGCTGAGCATTTTAATTGGAGCGCCCTAAACGAGAACGAGCGCGCCCCGATGCCTGCTGGCCTCCGCGTCGGCGTCGGCGTCCGTACACACTCCTTACGAGAAATTAACGGCGTCCGGTTAGGGTTCGCCCGATGTTTGCCTTCACGCACCAAAATCCACGGGGCTCAAGTTAATTACGTTAATTTTGCAAATTTCATTTACCGAACGCCTCCCTCTTTCGTTATGACCTCAGGCAGCTCCGTCCCTCTTTCCTTTCGCTTTGTGTCTGAGGCTATAGACATTTTTTTATAATCTTCGTTACGTTTCGCTTGTACTTTGATCCTGCTCAGAATTCAGGTCCAGTTCGTACAGTTTGAGTAATCAGTGATACATGTAAAAGATGCAGCCATGATCAGTCAGATGGTTGGGCTGCCGGGTATACAGTCACTCAGAGCCAGTCAGGCTGGGTGCACTGTCATGGACTGGTCCCGGCGCACCCTGAAACCGGAAATGGAAGGTTGATGCTGAACCCTTTGTTAGAACAGAATTAAAGGGTGATACCAGGCGGGTCGTATAACAGCTAACATAACCCAAAGTAAGGGTAAGGTGTTTTCTTTTCTCGCATCAAAACTTTTATACCCTCTATGAATAATAAGACATAAACGTAACGCACGCTTGATTTTACCCAAAATCGTAAAGAACTTCCGGTTAGATGTCGCTGAGATATAAAAAGGTAAAGCGTCGAGAGTGAAAGGGCAGAACTTCTGGGCTACTGATTATGTAAGTCAAAAGTTGCAACGTTGCCTTCTCTTCTCGACTCGAGAGGTCCCTCTCGAGTAGAAGCGCAAAATGAAAACGGGATGGCAGAATGAAGCAGTAGGTTTCTGCGTAGTCTGGCTATTCTAGATTTTATTTCCTCGAAGAGATTCTCACGGAGATTGAGGAGCTCCTGGAGACCAGCGGTTACGATCAGAACCTCCTGGTACTTTTTAGCAGAACGTACGAAGGGGAAAAAGAGAAAAGAGTCATGAACGTTAGTCAGCAAAAGTCTTCTTAGCCAAGTTCGTTATTTCCGGTTACTCTCTTAGGAGGCTTACCTGATTCGATGGATGGTTCCAGGACATTCAGCTTCGTTCCACTGTTTCTTCGACTATCTGCTTTCTTTCCTGGATTTCAGCAGTGACCGGATATAGGAAGAAATGCTGGTTCGACTTTCACGTCAAGCGACGTGTTTTACGAATTCTGCCAACGTCTCGCGAGCTATGGCTAATGGAGTTACTCTGGACCGCACAGGAATAGCTATAGTCTTGCACAAGTAACGGGCTGATGCTGTCCTCTACTGCGGTTCCTACCCTTACGGTTCCACCTTAAAGAAGGCTGGTTGCCCAAGGTTTCCCTAACCGGGAACACGTCTCCCCCCTTACGGGATACGGAAACGTCTCTTCGTATGCCGAAGATGACCTTAGAAATTATGACTCGGTTATCCCGGATTTCGTCTGCGAGATGTTTGCCCAGGGTAACCGGAACTTCTGACCAAGTTGGCTGGTAATTGGGCTCGGTAATCAGTTTCCGGAACTTTTACTTCTATTGGTAACATGATGCGAGGATAGACGATGGACTCGATTAGAGGGAAGAGATCGGTACAGGTTGGGATATAAACGCAGAATTAGGAATGAAACGGATATTGATGTGATTAAATCTAATTACAAGTATTAATATCGAATTACGACACGATCATTATTATTCCGTGTTTGGCTACAGTTTTATTCGACTTGGAGCTAAGTTTGGCTGATGTCAAATCTGGTTTGTTCGCTACGCTTGGATTCTTGTGTGTTATGCTAATTGGCCGGGAGTAACAACGAACAGGTCGTCATAATTAGTCATTCGAAACGTTGATTCTTCCACAGCTCCGATTTCCTAGCTCAAATGACGAAGTTTATCCAAAAACATAAAATTTGCTGCGGCGCGTTCATGGGTGAAAAGGGGTCGGGGAACTTCAACAAGTCGAATCTCTCAATCGAGACGGATTCATGAGGCTTAATTGGACAATTCGCAGAGTCTGCCGGCGGTCATAATTAGGTTTCCAACACATTAATCCTTCTACAACAGACAATCCTCGGTTGACTCCTAGAATAGTCTGAATGGATAAAGGATTCATAGTCCTCCTCAATCCTCATCCATCCTCCTCCATCCTCCTCCTGCTCCCCCTGAATTTACTACTCCCATTTCCTGGCAGATTCTCTCAGCCTCCTCGCATCGGTCGTTCCTTCAGTCTCTTAAAAAAAAAAATCTAAATCTTAATTCAGTATCCAAGGAGCCTGACTCGTGAGGACTGGTGGAGGGGGGGGGGGGTCTGCAGCCTGTAAAATAATGTATACCGTGACGTCAGCAATGCGAGAGACAGCCCTCCCTCGTGCCACGGCGTTCCCCGGGGCGCTCACGAGGGCCATGTCTTCTTATATCTGAAATCCAAGCGACGTCAGCAGTTCTTCGCTGAAAGGTCCACGCGAGAGCGTCGCGACGCCAGAGCTTTTCTACGGTTCCAGAAATAAGGAGGCCTTTCGACGCCCAACTACTCCTTGTCTCGTCAAGGGAGCATTCCCTCTCAATTTTCCAGGACACATACCGATCGATCTTAGGCATGATCCGACGCCAACGACGCCAACGACGCCAACGTCCCGCTTCTGGTACCTGCAGTCGGGACATTACCATTTATTCTCCTTCGATAGTTCACGTGTCTTTCTCGATTTTGCTCCTCTTGTCAAGCAGCCCAGACGGTCCTCGACCCTATGTGCTGGTTTTGCGGGATTTTAGGAGCGGATGAGGATTTCGCTAGCGAGAATCTCGATTCGCGTAACTAGATCCAAATAGATTTATTAATCAGTCGAACGTCGGGCTGTGACGATGAACGAGGAGACTGGAAAGGGCGACGCTCCTGCCTCGGCAGTATTGCAGTTCATCAAGTTAATAATTAAATCGTACCGGGGGCTGCACGTCAGCCGCGGTGAAATTATGACTTTACACGACGTTTTCTAATATTAGCGAGACTCTGCTCAGTCTCACTCCCCCTCCCACTCCGCCCCCCCACCGAGGGAGCCTCCTTCTAGGGATCAGTTGGCACGCGTCTATGAGTTTCCCCCTATGCCCACCTTTCTCCAACTCTCTCCACCCTCCATCCTCTCTCTCGTATAAATTGCAAATTAGTTTCCCGTCCGGGGGATCGTAGTTGGTTTACTGTCCTAGGGGCGAGTGCGACGCCTCGGCAGCTCAGGGGTGTGAAAATGTACCAGCCAGCCGAATGCAGTGGTGCATCGTTTGCTACCTCCTCCGCACTGTCCTTTCTTCGATTCGCAGACTCTGTCGTCTTATCAATGGACTCGTAGCGCCAATTTTTTTTTATAAGAATCAACGACGGATCGAATTTGATATCTCCTAACGAACCTAACCTAACGATCGTGATGCTTTTGCTCTTTATTAAATTTGTTCTCTTCACTTTCATTCTGCACGCATCCTCTTCATTCTTCTCTGCACCCAGACGGATGACCCACATTCGAGGCTCTGAGGTCATCTTATCCATCTCGTTCCATGTATTTCTTTTGATAACTCATCGCTCGATATGAACTCGATGCTCCGGCTAAACCACGTACTGCCATTACTAATGGTCCGATACTTTCACAGTTATCATCGCTACTTCCAGTGCCAATGGCTACTAGCACGTTACTGCAACTGCTGCTATAACTGACATTATTGCTAGTAACACGGCGGTGAAATTTTGTGTCGCTCGTAAGTGAATGAATTACGTGAACGGATCGACCAGAAAGGGACTGATAGGACATAGGGGTAACTTGGACCCAAGGAGTAAATATCTATATATGTACATTGAGCCAAGGAGTCTTAAACGAGGCGAAGAAACGTATCGTGAACTGGCGCCATGGTGTGTCCACGTTTCTGCGTCCATCAATACTCAGAATAGGCAGCTGAGATAAACAGAGGATGAGAGAAGGTCCAGGATGGTAAAATCAGGAGAAACTGAAAATACGAAGAGAAATGGAAGGTACGTGGAAGGTGAATAACGTGGGTAGAGACTGGAGCCTCCTGTTCCCACAGGACACGACCCAGCAAATGAGCCAGAGGATGCAAATCAATCCCACGACGCAACGCTCCAAATTGTGCACCTACGCTTGACTGGTGCGACTGGTGCAATCCCTTTTCCAGCGGGCCGAATGCCACCCCTGGGTACGTTGCTACTCACTACATCCCACCAACCGATTTTACCAGTGCACTATAGCGTTGCACTAGAATGCATTAACGTAGAGAAGCACGGAGGCAGATTCTAGTGGCTACGGTATACAGAGAATCCGGAACCTGGAACCGATTATTATCTCTGCGAGTGTTCACGAAAATCGTGTACACTGATTGTGATGAAATCACGATTATTTTACAGGATCAAATCCTTTCCATTTGCTGGTCACCGCCGACGATCTATCCGATAGGACACTGTTGTCGCACTTTCTGAAGAAACTTGGATTCTGATAAAGCTTCAATTAAGAAGATGGCTCGCGCACCGGAAATTCCGAGAAAGTTGCATTTTCTTAAAGGATTTCTAAGATTGCACTTTCAGATTCTCTCTATTGATAGCTTTCTTGGGTCTTTCTCGAAATTCCTTATCCAGGCCATTTCATCTCGTTCTCCGCACGGACATTGGCGTTGATCTGAACGTCCAATTTATTTGTACACCTATGTAATTAAATAGCTTAATATCCTGCCAAACGCTACATCTCATCGTTCCTGATTAGTTTGTTATTCATGCAGTGGCCGAGGTGGGGGCTCCGGGCAGGGACTCCGGACGTGTTGAATACGTTCCGGATGCTGGATACATTGGGTGGGGACCCTCCCGGGATATCTGGCTCGTTCGCTCCTCCTAATATTCGGCCACCGACCAGAGAATAGCGAGTAGGGAGTTTCGAGTCTCCAGAAGTCGCAAATGCGATCAAACTAAGTCTGAGATGCTTGGCGTTATGTATGAGGGAAACTGCTGTCTGGTTGTTTCTGTCTTCACGCAAGTGCCAGACTCACCGGAGACTCCGGCATTGAGCACTGAGATCATTAGAGTCTCGAGTTCCGTGAGTGTGTGAGATATTAATTAATTAAATACCGTCAACTCTCGAGTATCCTGACGAGATCCCTCCAGTTCCTATCTCCCAAATCCTATCCGTGTCTGACTCATCGCGAACTGCTCCCCTCGATCTCCACGTCTAACCTGCACATCGACTTCAGCCGTCATTATTACACTTACTCTGCAGGCCGCATATTGACATCTGGAAAACACTTTGTTTTCGGCGATCGACCATTCGTATCGGATGACACGGAAAAATTCCAGGATGACGATAATACCGAACGAGTCA
Source organism: Calameuta pygmaea (assembly GCA_031762395.1). Classification (NCBI taxonomy): domain Eukaryota; kingdom Metazoa; phylum Arthropoda; class Insecta; order Hymenoptera; family Cephidae; genus Calameuta; species Calameuta pygmaea. The sequence goes on along the minus strand of JASANN010000278.1, from coordinate 844,812 downwards.
CCGGGAAAGAGAAAAATGGAAGATTGAGTTAAAAAAAATTAAAGACGCGTGAGGGATGATTTCAAGGACGATTATAAGCCATTTCGGGGATAGCATTTAGAGCGATTGATAAAACCAGCGAAGAAAAGTTTTTAGACTTTTGAACGAGGACGATTCGCCTACGGCGAACTGCTTTGTAAATTCCTTCGGGAGAAAGTCGTTTCTTTGCGTGTCGCTCTTGAAATAGCAAAGTGGAAGGATACCTAAGAATGCTCCCGTTAATCGTAACTCTTTAACCAACGATTAAGGGACCCTTTCGTTTTTATCGGCGACTAAAGTGCCCAATGGCCAAGGGAGGGTTTCGCGTGCATGCCGAGGGTTGCGTGGCAGCCATTATTATGCCGAAGAGGATGTAGATAGGTATTAGCAAACAGTCGCACAAAAGAACTCCAGCTTACAGTGAGCCGTCGCTGTGTGATCGTTCAAATGCTCGAGGACTGTCGCGCTATAGAAATAAGAAAGCAGTTTGGATCGTCGCTCTGTGTCAGTTTTCCAGACTGACCACTTCGTGAAAAAAAGTGTAGTTGATAAAATCATACAGGATATTCGATAAGAAATAATAACTTTCAATAATCGATATCATTCTCATTTATTTCAGCTACGATCTTGGGACCGACAAGCTTTACTCGGTGACCTGGTACAAAGATCACGAGGAATTCTACAGATACGTGCCCAAAGCCACGCCCAGTCAACACAGCTATCGCGTCGAAGGTGTAGAAGTTGATGTGAGTATCAATTCCAAAGGACGGTTGTTGCTTTTTTTTTTTTTCTTCTGAAAACGATCCACCCATAGTCCCCGAATGAGATTTTTTTTGTACAAGCATGAAAAGCGAAGATGTACCCACGTTCCCTTGGCGTAGTCATCATTTTTTATTTCCTGACACCATTGAACTTTGGAAGAGCGTAACATCCAATAGGGTAGCAGTCGACCAGTTTCCAAACTTTGAAATTCCGTCTTCTATATTTTCCCTGTCACGGAATGCCCGGCTCGTATTTCATTCACAAAGTGGCTCTAGAAAAATCGAAGCGAATCTGCACGGGCGACTGGAAAAAGTCTTGGCCGAGCGTTACGAGACAAATCTGTGCTCGGAGTAAAGTCGATCGTTTTCTAGCCAAGGGCGATTCACGATGCATTATAAATGACGATCAAGAGGATCCAGGCATGAAAGGGACGGGGGCGAAGGGTAGGAAGGTCAGAAGGTTGGTGGGTCGGTCCAGTGGTGGTGCCAGCATCAGCAGCACCAGTAGCTGTAGCAGTGTATTCCTAGTAGTAGTAATAGTGGTAGTAGTAGGAGTATCAGTAGTAGGTGGTTTAGGGTCGACAAAGTGGGACTCTCTCTGGTCTTGATCTACGCTCTCCATCTTCGAGAAAAATCTGTTCGCCAATAGGAGACTGTACGTTTATTCATGGACCATAGGAAACCAAGTGTCGTTCCACTTGTCTACCCTGCGAGGGGCACGTCAGGGTCCTGACGTTGGGTCAGGTTAGTTCGTCCTAAATTCTGGCGAACCTCACGAGATAATGCGAGGGTAGGGAGCGAGAGTGAAGGGCGAGAGCAGGAAAGAGATTGGGGAGAGAGAGAGAGAGAGAGAGAGAGAGAGAGAGAGAGAGATTCAAGAATCGAGATAGGAGTGGCACCCTTCATGAAGATGTAGTTAACAGCAGCGAGAGGGAAGTCAGTTTTTAGCCTGCGGAAAGAAAAGGGAGGATTAGCTCGGAAACTGATAAGAGGTCGTTGACCCAGCTTGATCCTAATAGTTACAAGGTTGACCTAAGAAAATTAACAGGGCCAAGTAGAGAAAGCCGCGATCCCGTCGATCGAGTATCGTTCGCGGCTCCTATCGATCGACTTCAGTGGCTGAACTGTAGTAATGGAGTCGAGCAGCCAGTCAAGGTAAAAGATAGACCGAGTCATTGCCAGCCGAATCTGGGTTAAGATGATCGAGCTCAAAGTTAGTACGGAGCAAAGAGAATCCGCCGTTGAATGGAGGCATTAATGTGAAATCGATTCTTAAAAGTGGATACGAGACATTTTTACGTCCGTAAAAAAGTTTCTACGTGGATCCGAGTAAATCGGTCGGTAAACGAGTTTTTCCATGAAATTGGTCGTTCAATTGGATCAAGCTGTTGTTCGTGTGTATCGAAAGCGGAACTCGCAGGACCATTCTCGTCCTCGTCCTGTTTCCTTGGGTCTCCCCTTCCGCCGTTGTATTCTCTGGTAACTCTTGCCGGGACCATGAGCATTCTGCATAAAATATTTCAATTTATTCCGAAGGGTATGTAGCCGTAGCTGCGTATAATAAAGCCGCATATTCAAAACGGCGATAAAAATAAAGCCGGGCTTGGACGACGTAGTCGGAGTGCCGAGGGGGCGCGGGAGGAAATAGGGTTTTAAAGTACCCGCGTCGACGTCGACTGCGGCGTCGGTACGTTACTGCATCTTTGCGAGAAGCAAAATGGAAATAGCTCGCGAGGAAAGAAAAGCAAGTGGTGCAATCTTAGCGCAATATGCACCGGCACTCGTTTGCATAATTACCGGAAGGATAGGCCACTTGCTCGTGTATTCCCGATACCTTCGAAAGAACCGAGACATAACAGAAGGGAGTCTGACGATTTTACCCGTTTACCTCGTTTTATTCTTTTCGAGGATTCCGGCTGAAAATATTGGTTCGGCGGATCGTTAGCACCGGGGAAAATCGGACAGCCGCGGAATCGGTTCTCGTTAATACTCCGGGAAACATAATGAGGATTACGTGTCGCGAATGCCGGGCCTTCGTTTCCCATTTTATCGGAACTATTAATCCGAGCTATCGTACATTTTCCCGATTAGCCGAGAATTTCCATGATAATGAAAACATTTCGATTCCCGTAGCTCGAGGCACAGAATATTTTTACAAATTGGGAAAAAACCACCCATTCTCCCTCCCATCAACATTTACGTATTGCTTCGACGACCCACAAACACCCCTCCTCCTCCTTTCTCCTCGCGCACATGAAAATTCCGCGATCTGTACAACCCTGCATTCCGGCCTTCGTAACGGTCAGCGCGGTCCAAGCGGCAACCATGTCAAACCATAAATTTCTACAGCCACTAAAAGCCTCGCTGTATTATATTCGTACCCAGTTCTCCAGTGAAATTAAAAGCGAATCAACGCCGATCGTCGCCTGGAATATTTTTCTCAAATCCGGCACTGGTGCGCGACACGTTGTTTTGTACTTTGCCTGTTTTCCTTACCTCCACTCGTACTTATATTTCCTCCATAATGCTTTGACGCGACGCTCGAGTGAGAGGGTAGGGAGACTTTTACCTCTGGGTAAGGCGCGCTATGAGCATTGCAAAAAGAATGTTTGAAATTAAAAAGAGGCCACTTTGACACTTTATTGAGAAATTAAAAGAAAGAAAAAAAAACTTCCCTCAAACATACGTTTCTTCCTTCCACGTGTATTTCTGCTTGCGTACAGAATGATACGAAGTGAAATTACGATATCCGTTATAAAGTAAAAGCATAAAGCATCAAGGTCCTTCGTAAGAACCGTACCCACTGGGGTGCAACCTCATAAAGTTTTTCATCCGTTTGGAGTTCGCTCAAGTGCGCTGGTAACTTCCATAAAACAATGCCGGTAAACAATCTCCACGCTTTTGAACTAGTTTTCGCTCTTTTGCGATACTCCCCGTTACCCCCCCCCCCTCCCCTCACCCACTCGCAACCTCTTTATTTCACTTCTTCGTCCCACCCCCCTTGTCCTTTGTCCTTAGCATCTCCTACCTCTTCACCGTCCCTCCTCTGTCCATCCTCTGCTACTTCCCATTGTTTCACTAGCATCGCGTCGTTTATTCCTTTTCCATCCAAACCTCCAAACAAACTTCCATCGCGGGTCTCCATTCCTTAAAAGGCACCATCGGCCTTTAGTCTCCTTCAGTTTTTCCGTCTCTCTTTTTCCTCCTTGTTTTATCCTCACGAGCGAACATCTTCTCGAACCCCCTTTGGAACTGGCATCAAACTTCGACGACCGGGTTGTCCGCCGTTCCAGCTGATACGGTTCGCCCGAGTCAGTTCGCTTCATCCCTCAGGAGCAGCATCGTTGGTGCCCTCACGATAAATAGATTTTATGATAAATACATTCTCTACCCTCGGCTCTTCCTTAAAGGGTCTGGGAGCACTCTCTTCGAAATTCACCAACAATTTTGCCCCTTGGAGAGACCAAATATTCTCGGTAGGCACGTCAGCTAAAGCTAAGTGGATTGCAGCTCTTCCGAGTCCTTTCCTCTCTCTAAATGCCGAGTGTATTAGGGATAGGCAGGATGCACGTACGACGGAAACTTTAGACGCGTGGACGCCAAGCGAAAACCGCGAAAGCGGTTGTAAGGAAGTTGGGCTCAGGAAAATATAATAAGGGAAGAATATAAGGGGGGGAGAGAGAGAGAGAGAGAATTTCAAATACATAAACTTCTGGGACTTTGTCTTTTTCTCCTTCTCTCGAGTTATTTTCGTAGCGGCGTAATGTCGAGGACCCATACTGTTAAATCAATATGGCCTTACGTGCAGCCCTTTTCGAGCGGTCTCGCATTGGCCTCGCAGTCTCCCCGCTTCGACTTAGCATCGAGCCGTTAAAATCCAAAGTGCTTTTGTTACTTTTTAGAGGCTGCGGCGCAAAATATCACTCGACCGTCTCGCGTCGATTATAGACAACAGAGAGGAAGCACGATGTCAATGAATTAGCTAATCATGAAAATCTTATAAAGAGACTCTATTGAATTCTATGTATGCTCTGATCTTTCAGACTCACTTTTCGAATGACCAAAAAGTGACGCTTCACAACGTCGGATTGAAAACCGGTGGTCTCTACAAGTGCGAGGTCATCACTGAAGCGCCTGGATTCTCATCGGTCTATAACGAGAGTTACATGGAGGTCATATGTGAGTACACACATGCCCTGGCATCCGATAATTAATCCTTTGACAAGAGTCTACTCTTTGGTGTTCGGTGCACTGTTGAATCTCGACTTACAAAGGGGTCTACCGCCAACCCCCCTGCGCCTTTCGATAGAACTTCGATGGTTAATCTTGCCTTTTTTTTGTTTCGCAGTACGTCAGTATTGGCCATTACTTTTTTTCTATGGATTTCCATTGAATTGAAGCTTCGTTAATTCGTTTGTCTCATTGAAAAAAAAAAAACAATTTGATGCACTAGTATAGTTCGGTGATAACGATTGTTGAAGTCAAGACGAAGTGGGGGTATCGCTTAAGCAGATCTTCATCATGGGGTTTGACGACTCTCTTTACAAGGCTGGAATGTTCAAGTAGAATTTTCGTTCCCAACGTGCGTTCAGCGACGACGGGAGGATATCCCATTCTGAAGTTTAGAGGTGTATAAAAATGTCGAAGGGCGATAAATATTAGCGAGCTGGTAGTGCAGAAAGGCTATGCCGATGGTAAGGGTAGAAAACGATGGAGGTGCGGGACGATGGCGTATAGGTATGCCGAAGCCGTAAACCGTAACGGGACTGTAGAGCCGAATGAGAGGAGGGGCGTCGCGAGGCGTCGGAAGACGTCGGACCAGACGCTTCGAGCGATAAAAGCGGCCCGAGGCCTGTAAAGTTTCGTCCTCGCATGGACCTAAGGCGGATCTTCATAGTTTTAGGGCGAATTTATCGCAGTGCGATGAGCAACCAGCGTCCCGGCAGCCACGTCCCTGACTTCATCCCTCGGTCTCCCACGCAGGGGATGCAATTTCATTCCGCCAGGACAGTTTCCTCACTCGAATAATTACCCTTTCGAGATGGGTTTTCTCTTTTCTTCTCCTCGCTTCACTCTTGCTTTCTCTTTTTTTTTTCTTCCTCTGTCATCCTTTGACCCTTCCTCATCCTTGTTTATCGGATGGGAAGCTTCACGCCCTGAAGTCGTCATTACTTGATAGGCTCTAAACTTTCAGGGCATTAAGCATCCCGAGTCAAGTTTCCGGCAGTTGCTTTACGACTACAATTGGAGATTAAGGTGCGTCACACAAAGATCACGCGTGGCCGTAGCTTCGGTATGAACGTGCCAGATCTCAGTTGAGCTCCGATTAATTGTCTGGATCATCCGTATCACTTATGTATTTATACGTTGGATAGAAGCAACGTGGGTCCCATGTCCAAGTACGGGCGGATGCTCCGTTCCCCGGGAGGTAGTAGTGGTCTAGCCGGAAGTAGCAGTTCGCAGTAGTTAGTGACGAAGCAAAAGGAAAAAAGGGTTGCAGTAGCCAAAGGGGAAAAAATTGAGGACTTCTCGGGAAATTGACGAAGTGTGAGAATAAGCGGCGCGTCTGGCGCAAATGTGCGTGCGATGGGGGGGAACAGGGGAGGACGGCGGGGGGGTGAAGCAGGTGTCGCGGTAGCGAACGTGCAAAGGTAGCAATTATGAACGTCGATTAAAAATAGCCTTGGGGGTTGAGCGTAATTAAGGAAATGGTCTGAATAACGAGTAGCAGCGAGCCGAGTGTGAGTTAAGGCCAGGGGTTTGTCGTGTGTGGTGAGGAAACAGCGTATTAAAATACATAGAGAGGTATATCTGTATATAGTGGATTCAGAATAGCGAGAGAAATAAAGAGCAGCAAAATGATATCCGGTGTTTCAGTAGTAAGAAAATAAATTTGAGATATGTATATTCACCTATGAACATCGTTCCGTCTAACTCCCAGAGAAGCATCGCTAACGGTGGCTGGAGATAAATCCCAGTAAATCTTCCTTTCCAATTGAAAACTCGTAAAATTCTCGGTAACCGTTTCCAAACCACCAAGATTTTTCCCTTAACGCCGTAAAATCCTCTACTTTCTCGATGTTACGTCACGAGGACTTTTCAAATCGTAAAATATCGCTGACGAACACGCTTCTACGTTTCTGAGTGTGGTTTGCTGTTGCAGCGCCACCTGACCATGATCCTGAAATCACAGGCAAGGAGAAGATCTACGCCAGTGGCGACATCGTGGACTTGAATTGTACTAGTGGAAAGTCCTACCCACCAGCCAAACTCGAGTGGTATATCAATGGAGAGAAGGTGAGTTTTTTCATTCCCGTCCAATTATCCCGACTGCAGCGCCATTAAAAGGACGGAGGTTAAAGCGATGCTGCGAAACCCCTAAAGAGAGGAGACATTGTTAGAATGTTCCGAGGCTTTGGCGTTAATGAAGATTTTTTTTTTTTTTCATTTTATTTTGCGAAATCGTTATCGAATCTTTCTTTTTACTTCGAATCTTAAAGAGATACCCAATTTAATATGATTTCACGTAGAGGCGCGATAAATACGTGAGGCCCCCAATCGTTAGGGCTAATCGAAAGTTGAATTGACTTCACGAACGATCGCGCCGTCGACGAAATTCCTTTCGGCTAATTTCGCGAGTTCAGATCACCAAGTCGGATAGGACCTTTCAGTTTTAAACGTGCTGGGAAATTTTCACGATAAATTTCGGCCCCAACCTGCCGATTATCCCGCTTGCACCTTTATTTTAAAACTTTCCCGTTATCTTTCGCGGCTTCTCACACCACGATACCCTGGGACACAGCTACTCTGCCGTCTTTCTTTGCCTTTCTTCTTCTTCTTCTTCTCTTTTTTTTTTTACAATTTTCTTTCCTTTCATATCTTTCCTTTTGGAAGACTTTGAAAACCACTCGTGTCGAAATTCCTTTGAAATTTCTAATAAACCGAATTACTTGTCATCATTACTGACAATCGGCATTGTGCGCGACCAGTGACGTGTTGCGCGATATAATAGAAAAGTCGGAATTTCAACAAAGAATTCTGCCCTATCGAACCACCTGACAATTGATAAATAATATTTTTTTTTCAATGTCCCTTTAAGTCCATGCTGGGACGCGATATCTTATTTTTACAAATTCGCATAAGATCTTGCACCTTCCTGATATTCCTTCCAGCTTAATATTTCTTTCATCGTAAAACCCTAAGAATTTAACTAAATAAAAAATATAGATAAAACACTCATCCACTAACGATCTTGCTTTATCTTATTCGTGTTTACGTAAGGCTCCTTCAGACAGTCCTTATTATCTTGTTACCCCCGTCACACTGTTGTCCTAGAAACAGCATAGACGGAAATAAAGCATGATTACTTGGGGTTTGAAAAATTCACAATCTCAGTCTAATTTCTAACTATTATTTATTGAAGCATTTCTCGGATTGCTTATTGGAGTCTCAATAATATCTGCTGGAAAAAAATGGTTGAAGCCGTTGGGGTAGATAAAATCAGGAATAGCTCGAGCAGAGACCAGGATAAAACCGTGAGTGATGGCGAAGACCAGAAAAGGAAGATCAAGAGTTTTGGACTTTTCGAGGACTTGAAAATGATTTAATCTCAGGACTCATTTATCTCTTTAGCTCCCCTTTCGCGCGCCAGTCAAAAAGCCGCCGAAGCGCCGTTTATCGGCTGGCAAAAGACATTCTGGAACGACGCTCACTCAGTCGGTCACACATTTGGGCAAAGAGCCGTTTCAACCTCTGACTTTTCGTCTCCCCTCTGCCCTACGCTGACCGAGTCCTAAACCGGAAATGGCTATAATATTTTTGATCCCCATGATGCACCCTTAACGATTCCTTAAATCAATGATTTTTTTTTCCAGGTCGCTGCAGATTCGGAAATGACGATCGAGCATCACGAGTTGGTTACGTCGATATCAACGTTGCGGCTCGAAATTGGTCCAGATCATCTGGTCGATGGGAAAATAAACGTAAGGTAATGTATTAGATTTGCGATTGTTCCTTTACGATTAAATTAATAAGTTACGTATTAAAGATGCGACGCCATAGTGGAATTGAATCGACGGAAGCATAAAGCACTGGTCGACGTGCGTGGGACCCAGTTTTCCGGTAAGTCCTTAAACTTTTAATCCATTACGTTTCCCGAATGCAGTTTAATTGAATCGCCCGGAGGACGCTGACACTATTTGTTCGCATTAGGAGAATCAAGTGGGACCGAAAGGTACCGTAGGGAGTTTAAGAGAAAAAAAAAAAATAGCGGAAGGCGTCGGCCTAATTATTCGTCCGCGCGTTAAGCCCTGTTTAGATTAAATTAGCGATCGGTGACGATAAATCCAATTTTGTCGACGTTTACAACTCCGAAGCGATAATGGGATTATCAATTAACCGTACGGGAGGAAGTCGTTATAATTTATTCGTGCCGATTCGCAGCTTGCAATAATAAAGTGCTGCTCCCGCAGGATATATGAAAATAAAAGTGTATAATGGCAGCGAGAGGGTGCGAAGGGGATAAAATAAAATAAAAAGTCGATCAGGTACGAAACGATGAGCACAGCTGTGTATCATTACGTTCAGTCAAATTCAAAATTGATAACCCAGAGGTGATAAGAGGTTAGCATAAAACAGTAGCAGTGCAAAAATTTTTAACGGTTCGAACCAGGAAGACGCCGGTGGAGGGGAGGAAAATGAACAGGAGAAATGGCTAAGGAAGGCCTGAACGATGTTTGCCTTGCGTACAGATTTACCGGGGGTAGCTGGCAGCGACTGCAGCTGGATGAAAACTCAGATGAAAGCTTTTCCTGTGGAACCTAAAGGATTCTTTGAAAAATTTACGAATCGATTGATTGGAGGGATGGGATTATTCATTTATCTGTAAATGGGTCTGCTTTGTACGATGTAATTTTTGATTGTGAGAATGAAGGGTCGGAAAGCGTGATTAAAAACTGAGAGAAAATTAAGTGAAAAAATTAAGTGTGGGTCAGCCCGTTGATCGGGATTGAGACCCGTTGAGTTGTTTGCCGTCATAAATGCTGTGGCCCTTCGACAATTCTAGCTGACTGGTCAATTGAGTATTGGTAGAAATTAACAGTCAGCCATTATCAGTTTAAATTATTTAATTAGATTAACGGTACGTACTAGTTTATTTAGTCTGTCTATTCCGTGAAGTCTGGTAGACTTTTTTTTTCTGGAGTCTATTATATTTTTACAATTCGCCAAATACAACGTTTCTATGTGTTTATGTGTATAGCTCTTAGCTATTGCCTATAGCCACGTTATTTGATGGTCTATCTTTTACTCGCTCTTCCTCTCTCTGTTTCTCTCTCTTCCTTCAATAAGAATTGTAGAAATTAAAAGAATAATTTACAGTGGCTTCGGCCTCCCCTACTCACCCCTTTGGCGTCCGTTAGTTACCGACTAATTGCGACTCAAATTAGCTCTCCTCACGGGAGGCGTCTCTCTCAGTACATAAACAATGTCAGCCGATAAGGATATTCTAAAGAATTTCGAAAAAACATCCCTTCGATCGACCCTGGATTCACCCTCCTCGCCCATCCCCAAGCACAGCCTTTGGCAAAATATAATAGAAAAGTGGAATTAAAGGAAGAAAAAGTAAAGTATTAAGCAAAAAAAGAAAAAGTAAAACTGGGGCATGTATCGGGCATAAAAGAAAAATTGTAAAAGGTAAGGCTCGAGAAGGTGAAGGAGAGAGGCTAATAGGACCGAGAAAAAGAAAAGTTCAAACCGGAAGAGGCTGCGGAACGACTCGTAGAAATTGCTCTTAACGATCTTCGATTTCCTCGTTAGTCGATTCGCCGAAGAGACCGTCCCGTTGCGGCCGCTTCTCGCATTAGCTACCACGTTCCTTCCTTTCTTCTTTTTCTTCTTCTTCGTCATTTCCCTCTCCCCCGCTAGTCCCTCCTCTGCAAATTCTCTCGTCCTCCCGTCTCCCCGTTTCTTCTCTTTAAAACGATTTTGCTTCTCTTAACTCTCGCTCAGCATCGCCGTTCAAGGATCGAACATCCAACATCACGTAATCAAGAATTACTGGATAATCGTTTTCGGGGTCAGGGGGGGGGGGTTGGAGGGGGGGATGAAAAAGAAAGCCCTCCAACCTCATAAAACCCTCTGAGAATTCACCTTACTCATTTCTCAATCCTCATCTACCATTTCACATTTCCTCAAAGTTAACCTTACCTACCACTATATCGATAATAAGCACGGTGTACTGTATTAATAATCCCATGGCGATCGTTACTCCCACGTGGTACACGCAGCCATTCGCAACGTGCACGTATTACGCGCACACAATCGAAAAGGGGAGATGATTGAAGTCCCGATGCTTTCGGTTGATTAACAAAGTGGCCACGATCTTTAGGGAGATATTTAGTAGACGATAGGCGGTGCGTTTTAATCTCCCAGGCAGGAGGTAGCTGGTACTAAATATACGTATAGTCGCGGGAGGGGGCTGTCAGTGGCAAAGTCAGAGGCAGAGGTTAGGTCATGGGGAACCCCCCCCCGCCCCCCCCCCGCCCCCCAAAGAAAATACGTAAACTTTGTCCCTATAAAAGTACAAAACTCGTCCGACTCCCTTTCCCTTGACCCCCCCGACTCCCTTTCATTTCGATCTTACACAACATTCTCATGAAAACTCCGTCCACAAAACTGACGTAAAAGCGCTAAAGCTCAGCTTTTACGAGACTCACTTTCACTTTTTGCTTTCAGTTCAAGGTCTCGCGAGTCTTTCCGGTCCCTCTCTACTGACAATAGTAGCGAATCTCCTCCTACGGCGATTACTCGTCGTAGCTTAGAATTAGGAGGATTCTCCCGTCGATGGGGGGATGACTCACCCTGCAAGACCGAGAGAACCCGGAGGAGCCTCAACGACGCTCGACCGATCGGATGGAGACTGGAGGAGAGACGGAGATAAAGGATGGAAGACGTTTCGTGACAAAAGACAATCATGGCTTGGCAGTATCGAGCGGAGCTAATAAACAATAGAAAAAAAAAAGAATGAAACCGCTGATAAAGAATCAAAGACAGTTGGGTTATAACAATTGTTATTGTACAGAAGAAAGTATGTGTGCGCTTGAATGATTTTTGTTATTGTCGATAGCGTAATCTGATCGGTTACGCGATCATGTTTCCGATATAGGTTAATGAATATTGATTGGTAATATCGATAATCGACTCGTCGTGCGCTAAAGGCTAGAAGGTTACGCAGGTAGATAGTCAATTGTGCAAGAAACCCTTTAGGCGTTCACAGGGGATGTAAAAGTGAAAATCCGCCACGTGTCTTCTTATCTACCGTGATAATGTACGCGACGATAAGGACTTAAGAGAAATAAAAAAAAAAAAGTTGGAGCTATGACGTTGTATAAAAGAGTTGAGAGAGAGAGAGAGAGCGAGAGAAAAAAAGCGACGGAAGAATCGTTAATCATAAGTAATCAAATGACGATCGCCGGAAGAACGATCCCCTCGAGCCTAAAGGGGATAAGACAGCTTCCGTTCTAATTATAAGTTATAATTAGTACGTGTGATTAATAAGAACCCGCAAAACTTAGCAGTCTCTTTAATGGCAATTGACATATCTCGTAAAGTGGATCCCCCCCTTTCGCACAGCATCCCTTAATTCCTAGCCCGGCCTACCGATGTAACAGATTCATCAGACCAGCAGCCATCGGCGTTAATAAATCCCCTGCGACCCTTCGATCCTAACGCCTATAGTTATCGTTATCGACTTTCTTCGTGTTGCCGTACGACTGGTCCTATATCTCCCATCATCCCCTATTCGTACCTTCCTCCCCCGTTGCGTCAGCAGCGCTCCTCCGTGACATCAGTCGAAAAGAAAAAAAAAAGCAGCAACTGTCGCTTAACCATAAACCTAGAGAAGTTTTTTTCCAGCGAATCAGGGTCCTTTCAGAGAAAATATAGTTTTCCAAGGATAACGCGAAATTCGCAAAGTGCTCGTCCTTACGTTTTTGAGGACGTAAGCGAGAAACCTGCAACGCTTTTGAATTATCATGCAAACGATACCTGTGGCTGCGGGTAACCGGTTGGCTGTTCGAATCAAACCAGGGGCGAAGTCTGGAGGGACGGCGGAAACAGGAAGTCTCCTTAATGTAGGTAATTAAAGTCAGCGCACACGTACGGGACGACCTGACAAAAGGAATATAATCGCACTCGCCTACCTGGATAGTGTGCCGGGAGGAGAATAGCATGGGGTTGCTTCGTAAAGCCACCCCGTAGAGCGAGGGTGGCGACGCCGATGCTCCGTCGAGTCTCTGCTCCTTCCAGCCTCTCGAGTGCCTTCGGAGAAGAAGAAAGAGACGGACGGCGGGGGATGAAAGGGAAAGAGAAAATAAAAAAAAAATAGAGAAAATAAAAAGTTCGAAACTCGCCACGTTCTCCCGTCAACCTTATCGTTGCTTGTTGAAACGCGATTCGGAGAAGCGAAAGAATTTCTCTATTCGACGAGGGGATGGAAATTGTCGTTTCTGCGAATTACAGGGGTTGTTTCAATTCGAGCCTCAGAGACACACAGTGACTTTCGATTGGCACTGCGGCTGCGGATTCAGAAGCGTTCAAATCTGTTGGGCTCGTTTGCGGACCAGGGGATGATCAGGTAAATACGATGAGCAGCCATCTGGAATGTTGCATAATGGTTCGATGATATCGAGTGATTACGTTGCGCAATTGACATACACATTGATAAGGAGGAGGAGCGAAGGTACAGTCGGCGATAAAACTATAATATAACGAAGGTACTAAGTAATCGGTCGTCGGTGTTAGCCCTCAGTTTTATCGAGCTTCTAATACATGTAAATATATCTATATATAATCATACGCGTTCATGAATATATATAGACATATGAGGAAATAAACAAAGTATATATGTATTATATATACACACATATCCCAATGTTTCGAGACGCCACGAGTCACTGGGGCAAATTTTTGAGGGGTGCTCAAGGGGATTCGAAGACATCGAAAGGGGTTAGTCGAAGATTCAGCAGGGGTCGGTATAGACGGGGAATTCGAAATCCGCGTAAGTCGAGCGATAAAGTTTACCCCCGTGAATCAACGGGTCGTCGAATACCTATTGTCTATCAATGAATGATTATGTACTTATATATGTGTATGGCCTAATGTATATATTTCGCAAATTTAGTAATAAAATCATATTTCATTAAAGGAGTGAATTTTTTTTCTTTCTCGCGAAAGAATAAAATTCAAGATTTAATGTCTTATCGAGACTTTCTTCATCCCTCTCACGTTCTCACGTGTACAGCTGATGAAAAAAGTGACGACGGCGTCGAGATAACCGGAAGTGACAGAATGGACGTTACTTGGACCACGTAAGTCCCATGTGAGTATCCTGGACTTCCGCCATCGCGTTCCCCTATGAAATTGACAGAGAATTTTTGTTTCCCGGTAGATTCTGGTTTTCGTTTAGTACAGTGTGGACGGAGCTGAAATTTTAACCCCAGCCGGGTGAAGGGGATGAAATTGTTGGTCGGGTATGTATATGAATTTCAAGTAATGGCGTAACGACGTTCAGAGAAATCTCGGTTATTCCATTGCAGTAAAATTGCAAGGGTTGTTGGCCAGGGGTAGTAGCCCGCGAATCCAATACAATACGGATTCAGTAGGTAGTCAATCCTCCAGCCGGAAGGCGATTAATGCTAATGGTCGAGGGAAAACGTGGAGCCACCCCTTTGAATATGTATTGAGGCATATTTTAGTGTTGAGAATGTTATCATAAAGGTTAGCTCGCTACTTGCTAACTGGTTACTGATATAACCATTGGGGTCGTATCAGGCCAGCAGTACTCGTACTCAATGCTGAGCTGAGTTCAGTTACGGAATTTACTTGTACGTAGAGTAAACATCACGGATACGTAATATCAGTAGTAAGAGTAATAGGAGTTCAGACAGGGGTTTGTGGTTGCAGAAGAAAAATATGGAGTCCGAAGAATAGAGTCGTGAATGGGATATCGGATCGCGTAGAATCAGGACGTAAAATGCATTTTACGATACAGTCTAGCTCGACGCAATTGTTCTGACATTGCGCCGATATACGGCGCATTGCCTCGTTGATACTTTTCGACCCCTTGGTCGCTTGCGATTTCCTTTTTTTTTTGACCAAGGAAAATAGATATGAGAAAGCTTCGACTCCGGAAGTGGAGACCGGCTGGTTACTTCCGGGCGCGAAATTTTCAAGAACAGAACCTCGCGGTTCAATCGGACACATACTTGGCTATGCCGAAGCATTTTGTTCAGTTGGAATTCTGGCTCAGACTTCTAGTGCTTATCGAAGCAGACATTTCATATGTACCCGAACAAGATATAACTAATGGTCGGGAGTAACCGGAAACAAGGGATGATGGACAGGCTAAAGGAAATTACTGAATGAGTATGGAGTGGACAGCTGTTGTGGAGGATCGATATTGGGGCTGATGGAGGACGTGCATGATCCAATATGCTGTCATTAAATTTGATAATTTAAGTAAATTTGCATAAAAGTAAGCGTGTCAAATAGTATTCCCAGCCTATCAATTTTCCAGGATCCATTCTCCGAAAGGGTTGACATTTTTCGAAAATCCCCGCGCGTTGATACGTGCCGCCAGCTTGTCAAACGTCATCTAACAATGGGGTGGTCGTGCGTGGGTGTGCGTGGGTGTGCGTAGCTTTGCGTGGGTGTGACCACCCTCTCTCGTACGGGATGCACAGGAGCGACACTTGACCACTCGCAGATCATCCTGCTGGATCGCATTTTGTCCCGGTCCTACTGGTCGGCTCTACGTCATTCCTAGTGGACTGTCATCCTCCCTTGCTGTCCCTCAAAAGCGCCCCTGGCGTCCGGCGCTCCGAGAGCAAATGCGGTCACATAATCAGCACTATTGACGCCATTACGCCGGTGGTTCCCTCCTAAATGCATCTCGTCACTCCCGTCCGTTCCATTCCGTATATCCTTCAACGTAAACCCAGCCACGTATCCACCTCTGCATCGCCTACGCGCATGTATTAATACATGGATAAAGCACGTATAAAAGTCCAAAATCTCCCTATATGATTATCAAAAAGGTTTTAGATTTCCGGTTTCAACTAAAACCTGATTGAATTTCAAGATGAGATGACAAATAGTCACGTGTAAAAGGGACGAAGAAAATTTTTCTAAAAGGATTGACCTTTCTTCGAGACTTTCTTTCTTTGAACGAGGAAAACTTTCAAATTCTTTTCTCCTCCTTTCCCACTCTCGATATACTTTTTCGTTCGCTTTCGAAATTATTTCCCCACCACTTTTGGCCCCCTCCCCACCTGCCTAAGTCTTTTTTTTGGTCTCTATATTCCTCAGTCATTTCCCAACTGCATTCGGGTAGGTTACGATGACTTATGACTCGCGGATGCAGTAAAAGTTATGAGAATTAACGTGAAGTGCGTCAGAGTGAAGCAGCCAAGAGCCAGTGCAAATATTGATTTTCAATTAGGAGATTCGTGACTTTGCGCAATGTCCCATCCCTGAGCTTCCTTATTGTTGCTCCGTTCTGACCTTCCGCCACGCGACTTCCGGTAGCCTTGGCGTAAAATAAAATACAATCTCAAGGTTCATCTCGATGCAGCACGGACTATTATCGATTTTTGTGACTATTACAATAGCCTCTCGACCTTAGCTCCTTGAAACTGCCTCAAGAAGGCCCAGCTTCACTTCCAGATGACTGACTAGCGAAGACCCTGAAAACGTTATCGTAGCCGCCGATAAGAACTTTAAACATTTTTGAGCCCTTCGCTCTCGAAATCCCTTCTTATGGGATTTTTACCATAGCTGCTCTTCACTTTGGATAGGTGTCCAATGAATTTCCTGAAGCTCGAAGCCTGGAAGGATGTGGATTACACGTTAATAACTTTCCTGGTAAATTTGCATTGGGGAACGTCGCGAGTCACGATCAGCGGATATCATGCGATAGATCGATACCTTGAGCCCCACATATAGAAATCTATCGATACTCGTAGATGACTGGAGCATTGACTAGGGATATTCCAGGGACTTTCTAGTTTTAAAAAAAAATATAAGATTCCCTACTATGAAAGCTGGTAGGAATCGAGCAGAAGAGTGACGTAAGAACAGGGCACGAAAAATGCAAGTGCTGCAGCTGCAGTTGCTCGTCCACACGATGGAACCAATATTCATAATCCAAGCACAATTCTATTAGACGCGTAATTGCCTTTGATGATCTCTAACCTGATATTTTTTTTTACATTGTCAAAAAAAATACCTGTGCCCTTATCAAAGTGAGATGACAAGCTGGGAATTTACGTATGGAACCTGGAAGTATGATTGATTCAGCCATGAATTAATGGAGTGTTCGTTTCTCTTGGAAAAATACCTAGGGGTGTAAATGACAATCGACAAGATCTTTATTGATTGGATAAATTCTCAAGAGAACGAGACCCGTCTTCCATAAGTACTCATGTATACATACGTTTACCTACCTGTCTGCATATTTACTTTGGATGCCCTTAACGATTTAACGATATATCATAGAGTGGCCGATAAAGAGTTTCCCTTCATTGAAATGGCACCTGTTATTTATACAAAACGCGTATACAGCTAATGTTCGGAAACTGTGAAAACAGAAATAAAATAAAAATCGTACTGCCCATAGCAGCCTGAGTATAATTTGTCGTTTAGTATCAGCGATTAAATCGCGACTCTAATTTTTCTTTGATATACTCAAGACACACGACACTCCTCCCAGGGAGAGTCCTGTGTAATTAAAAGATTGAAATCGGCAGCTATAATAATTATCCATCTAGCGATTGTCATTGGCTAGGGGTTGGATGACACTGTGCACCCTCTCTCTCTCTCTCTCTCTCACACACACACCCTTGCTGAATACCACGCGTGCCTAATAGGAAAATTGCATGACCAGAGCCATAGCAGTTTCGCATCGAACCGGCTACTATATTCGCTATCCACTGTAGAGTCACAAAAGCAGGAACAGTCGGTATCGATGGTATCGACAATACCGACGTCATGTCATCCGTTTCGCGAATAAGGATATATCCATCGTTTTATTCATATTTTCAAAATAATAATATCATAAATGCATTAGAAACTAAATAGGTTCCTCGAATCCACCATAAATCCAACGTCCTTTTTGCCTGGTAATAATTACAAGAGGATGAAGGATGGGTACGCATGCAGGGAATAAAGGAGGACGAGAGAAAAGAAGAAACGTGTAACCTGAACCGTTGGAATGTATGAATGAGGAGTGGAGGTCCCCCCTCCTCCCCCCCCCCCCGGATGAAAAGGAAAAAAAAAGAAAGCAGGAGAATGGGAGTTTAGGTCGGTCTGCTTTCCCTTCATTTTGTCTCGATATATTGCGCCAGGACGTAGACTACAGAAAGCAGTTCAATCCTGCTAAAGGGACATGACGTCACTGTTGAAACGCGGTGAACGCGGATTGGTGGAAAGAGGGGGGGGGGGGGTGAAGGGGGTTGAAGACGGCGGTCGGGATGTGTTACGTGAAAAGCGAATAGCGAAGAGGGGGAGGCTGGAGGAATTCGAAAAGGGGTTAACGCAGAAGCCTCGAGTGTCGCACAAGCACCATTTCCTTCCTTAAGTTCTACCCTCATCCTGGCAAGAGATTCTCCTCGGTCCTTCTTCCTTGTAATCCTACGAATATTCAGGCTCGACTCGAGGACGGGGATTCCCCCGCTTAACGCAGCGAAAGATCGATCCCTCGAAATCTCCACGATTTAAAGCCGCGTCGATTTTTATGGATCGAAATAGGATCGGGAGGAAGAAACAGGTTTGAGGAAGTTGTTGTGTTGATCCTCCGTTTCAGGTTCATGGTTGCGTCATCGCCATTATCAATTCTATGTGTGAATTTGAAATCGTGCGATAATCGATTGTTAAAAAATTGAAAATATCTTAAAGTGTTTACTCAAGTTGAAACAGTTTTTTTTTTTTTTCTTTTCTTTTTCGTCAAGTTAGTCAAGACTCTCTTGTTCCAGTAAATTTAAAGTTTCACAGTCAAGTGCTCGGGAGTACAAAGGTCCTTGAGAAAGTCAAGGACTGGAAAGCTACTGCTGCTGGTGCTTCTTATCCCTGACACGTGGCTCTCGCTCCCCTTTATCCCGAGGAACCTTTGCCCGTGAATATTCTTTTGAAAATTATTAAGGATTCTGTCAGAATGTCCTTCTTTTGTAGTTCGAGAAGCTTCCTCTTACGATGGAGTCCAGAGGTCCAACAGCCGCAACACGTTCAACCCCAGAGAGGAAACAGGATTGAAATTCCTATGTGGACCGGGTAAATTTATTTCAGCTAGATTCAAATTCTTTTTTTTTTCCTTTCTTTTCAGTGCCACTGAAATAAATTTTAAATATCGTGGAAACAGCAGCAGCTAATCATTTTCATCATAGAAAATCCTCTTTCTGTTCCTTAAATAGCAGTTTTATTGATTCTAACGGCAATCTCCTACTGATAACCGTGCTTCCAATAATTATGGCATGTTTCATATTTGTATTTGGGATTTGGAGCATTCCTAGTTGCAGCCGTAATATCCTTAGCAGCCTCGCGCTTTCCGGCCCAGCGGAATTATTCGGAACTAATGTAGATACTCAGCAGCGACATCTGATGGGATTTCCCGAAACTAAAATACTCCACCTGCAAATATATCAACGTACATGATATCTATTCTTTTTTCTTACTCTATGACTTTTGCACTTAACTTTTTTTTTCATATCATTTGAAACGCCATAGATAATTTTTATCTATTTCCGAACGCAAATTAGACGAACAATAATAATATACGCGATCGATGCTCAATAAAAAATTATTCAATGGGTGTCACATAAGATTTTGAAAATCGTACACCTTCACTGCAAAACCATAAACTCATACATTCTTTATATATCCATAAATATACATATATACAGCCACTGCTCTCGTGGATATTCACGTTTTGTAAATACGCATGCAATTCGCGTATTCGAAATAGCCCAATTTGCAACCGAGCCTTTTCAGCCGTATCAGAATTCTCTACTGCCGCGTAAACGTGGGAGGTAACAATTAAAATTAACGACAAAAATGATATCTGCTACAAAAGCAGCTGTGAGTTTGATGGCTGGGATAGAAACGTACGTATGGACGTAAAACATGTGTTCCATACGTTCTTTCATGTTGAACGGACAAATCACAGTATGGCTCGTGTGACTTGTACGATACGTGAAAGCTCTTTCTATCGGCTCATTCATTTTACCCCACTGTACGTAATTTTCGTATACATAGAAAATTGCATGCATCGCCCTATAAAGTTGCTCTCTCTCTCTCTCTCTCTATGTACCATCGATTTTTCTGACAAAGAATAAATTTTTTTTCCCCACGTTTAACGAAAATGTCAAATTTCCTAAAACAATGATAATTCTAGCAACGCCTTAACCCGAGGCTCTACAATTGGCGAAGCTGTCAAGTTTCGCAGCAGCTGCGGAGAAAGAGATTCGCTATTGCGAAAGTGATATTTTATTGTCTACGGTGGGCAATTACAATTTGGCTGGAAAATTGCGAGTTTCTGAACTGAAAGTTCTCGTAATTAGCACTTTTGAAATTGGCTGGCAACGAGCAGCCACTGTCCGTTCCGCTGTGGTAGCCACGATTCTTTCCCAGGCTAATTAGTCACGAGGTGTTTCGATACCCTACACTCTTCCTACCTATATGACTACCAAACCTACAACCTTCTGACCTCCACACAGTTTACCAATAATTACCTAATGATCCATTACTCAAGAAAAATTTCACTTCCACCTTTTTTCTCTCCCCGCGACGATTCAAAATTAGTTAATTTATTTTCAATAATTTCACCGATACTGCAGCCCAATTTTTATACAGGAATATCGGACTCTGTACTCTGTCTTACATTAATCAATATGAAAACTTGAATAGCCACAACGAAAGCAATAGAATTAACCACTAGCATTCGCTACTATGAATAAATAATCGCAACCTATGTCAAACGACTTTATCATTAATAGAAAACCACTGTATTTCCCTGTGTTATACCCGCTTGCGATTACAGCCCCTGGTGTTTTTGATAAATCGAAGAGTCTGTACAGAACCGTCGATATGTTTTTTTTTCCACTAAAGTGGTCACAGTCGCGATTTGTCAGCCTGATGATAACTTTTGAAATTGTACTGTACTCAAGGCAGAATTAAGTGACGTCCTTCGGGAACAATTTAGAGAGGATTTCTATTCTCGCTCCTAGTACATGTATAGCTCGACGAGACACGGAAAAAAAAAAATAAAAATAATAAGATAAAGAATATCATATGGAATCGTCACGTAGTACGTCTCTGTCTTCATTTGAAACGACTCCCGCCACTCTAATACTCGCTTCTACCAATCTACTATCTCTTATCTGTGGCGTGACCACACATACTTTATTTCCGTGGCTATATTTTTTATGATTCTCCAACCATATTTCTCCCTCGGAGACAGCCACCTCTCTGACGGCGCGTATGGGCTTCCTGGTTGCGCAATAATACCAGGGTCGGTGTGGCTGAGCCACGCGGAAAGACCCGTTCACATTGGCGCAATTTCGGTAAGGAGACAAGCCGGGTCAGCTGAATGTGTCGTTAGCAAAGATTTTTAGCTCGCGAAAAGACGTTAGCGCGTCTTAGATAGTCGCCTGGGAGTGAGATGGATCCGCCAGGTATACAATGGACCAATAATGATGCTGAACTGATGAAAATAGTTAGTTGGCTGTAGGAGCGAAGAATTAAGTCATTAAATGCGCAGGAAAGTTACAAGGTCGTGGCTGAGCAGGCGACGTAAAAATCGATACGAAACTCTGCAAATGAGATTCAGCCGTGTGGCTTTTACGGCGCAATTCGCCATCTTCTGGGGATACAATTTAAAAGGTTCTCTTGGCCCAAACTCCATGACACACCGCAGCTCCATTATCCTACAACGACGGTCCTCTAATGGTGGGTCTTTGACCTTACGAACTACCCCTTAATGACTTTTTTAGGTATACACTCTTTGGTATATTAGGCTGCCGGGAGAAAACCCGTCGGGCTTCGCGAGGACAGGTGGGGGGGTACTGGAAATTTTTGTTTATTGTTACGAAAGCATTAAAGTAGTCCTGGCAAAGGACACGGCTAATTATGCCGATCAAAGGGAATGTCCACGTGCCAGAAGTATATTCCGATGGCTGAACAAAATGCCTGAACATCGCGAACAAAATGTGCCGAGGGATAATGAAATTTAAAGCTTCTAATTTCGAAAGCTTCTTCAAGGATTACAATCCTTAGATCTGAAGGACCTTCGTAGGAGTGCTTCGTTCAAATCTTGCGAGAGACGTCGTAATTCGATGATCAACAAGCACCTTCAGTGGCAAAATTTGAAACTCAAAAATTGCATTGTTCTTTTAAAATCGCACATGGTACGCATTTAGGCTGAGGCGACTGTCAACTTGTCAGATTTCAAGAGTCCTGAGTGAAATTATTTTTGAATACACTGAGGGCTTCTTTAAATTAAAAAAAAAAATATTTTTGGTTAAAGTAGAACAAACGAAAGTACCTCGTTGTCTCTGTTGCAGTTTATTCTGATTTTTAGGACTCGCGAGTCCTTTTAGAAATTCCTGAAAATCGTAGTCGGGTCTTGTAGGCTGCGAATCGCGGAAGGACGAGAGGGTCTGCGATTAGGCCAAAAGGACAAAGCGGCGAAGGACCGAAGGATGAAGAACGAAATCCCAAAGGATGAAACCCGAGGCGCGACAATAGTCGGGTTTCTGAACAATCGAGAGGGCCCCATTAAACAAGCTGTTACGAGTGAATAGAATTGCATTAGAGTATAATAAACACACTGTTCCCCTTCTAGCATTACAACAGTATACCTATTACCTAAATTATTCATAACGACTGTTATTGTAGAATCGCAAGGACGACCCTCCTAATGCATTCAGTCTTCTGTTATTTCGTTAAAAACTATTTGACTCGTACAGCCTCACTTTTATATTCATATTTCTAATTACTCCCAAGTATCGTAGACGAAGGTAGGTCATTACCACGTCAGAGAGCTGCGGCCTCTTTAATACGGCGTCAGGCAAAGGAAACTCTCGGGTTGTGAATTTCCTCGATTTCGCGGCTCGTATTTCGTTAATGAAATTACGAGGAAGTGAAAAAGAAACGAGGAGGATTTAGTGAGAAGCGAAGGAGTGGAAAGCGAGATAGTTTGAAGGGCTGACGGGGGAAATAGTAGAAATGGGATATAATTCGCGTCACGTTCATCCACAGCATTTCGCCTGGGCAAAAGCCAGTCTCGAATAGCGAGAGGAGTCCTCGCTCCTTTTCTTTAAACCTCGATCCTTTTATTTTCTCCGGTCCTGCCTTCCTTCGTCCATTCTTTACTTTTTCTTTCTTTTTTTTTTTATCTATCGTTACTTCACTTTTTGTTCCCCCCCCCCCCCCCCCCAGCACAGCACAAGAAATAATCTCGTCTGGCACAGGACTATGGTACTAATTAAGCGAGTCCTTTAATTATCCTGTTATTGACAGTCAGGCTATCGGACTACAGCCCTTTGTGCCGTTCAAACGTGGCCGGTGCTGCCACAGCGGGATTGTCGGGAAACCGAGGATAGGACAATCTATTCCTGCTGGTATAAATGGCAGAAGGAATTCAGCTTTTTTTTTTTTTTTATTCTTTTTGGCGATAGCTAACGCTGTGATATAGTCCAATTTTACATTTAACTTTTTTTTTAGCCTTTTCGTCCCTGATCTTTCTGTCTCTTTCAAAGAAGACTCTCGTGCCAGTTCCGATATCGGATATCCATTGGATGGAGCTTAATTAACCTTGCTAACAAAATCCACTGGACTCGAGCGGCTACCTGAAATAATGTTGACTGGCCATGAGTTAGATAATCGGAAATGACTGTTGCCACCAGGAGACGTAGAGAGGGAGTCGTCCGCCATTCGCAGAAGCTGGTTCGACGCTCGCTCGAACCTGCCAAGAATATCAACCGATCTGGCCAGCAATAAAAGTAGGATGCCGGAAGGTGTGGGGAATTTGCATTCGCTGACGTCACGTCCTGTCTGCCGCAGGGCTCCTGCGGCTGTAGCGGGTTTCGGGTTCGGTAAAAAAGGAAGAAAAAAAAAAATGAACGTCCTGGCGTTCAAAAGTAGCGCAAGAGGCAGGATATAGGAAGAAGCGGATAGTACTGAGAAGCGGAAAGAAAAAGAAAAGAGAAAGTCGAAAGAAAAAATAAAGAAAGGTGAAGAAGAAAAAGTTCCAGGTAAGACGGCACAGGTAGACCAGTTTTAGGATTTTAGTAATTTTCTTACGTAAGCCAGAGTTTTCCTTGTACACACTCACTCACTTAATTCAACAAAGATCTACAGGTATATATTCTCCTTACGATTTATACAGGATCGATACTCTCTGCCACGAGGCTGAATATCCGTTCGGAATTCAGCATTAACGGAAATTCTCTATTCGTGGTCTCCCATAGTGGATCCACTAGATTCCAGTAGTCACCATTGTGCGGAATCCATCGTCGAACTCAGAAATCTTTAGATAAAATGATGGCGTCCAAGTGCTCCGGAAGAAATCACCCAAGCATGGGAAAGGCTTCCAAAGAAAAACCTCATATTTATAAAACGTTTATATCGGCTACGAAAATACCGATCAAGACGATTTACCATAGGCAGATCTGCAAGCGCGTACTCGAATATCCTACCGGTTCAAGTATCACCGACAGAATCTCTAGATTTTCATCAAACTTTTTGCCTGTCCTTCCACTTGAGAAATAACGTAGAATTGGGCCCTGCTATACCTATAGCCACGTGCTCCCGGTCGAAATAGTTGAGGTTATGGCTGCTAGAGCGGAGAACAGCAGTTCATAGACTATTGAAGTAGAAGTAGCAATGCATGTCCGAGCGCCGTATATTCTCATAGTTAGATCCTCCTCCTACTTCCCAGTTAGGCTCTCTAGGGGCTGACAGGGGCTAAAAGGGGCGACAGGGGCGGCACATGGGGCATACTGGGTACAAGACCAGTCGGGGGATATTTATTTACATTCTGGCAATTAGCTGGCCATTAGTCGGGCCTCTAGGGTCAGCCACCCCTATACAGAATGCGAACTACCCTTGCGAAGTACTACCCCGACCACATCTCGAACGAGACTGTGACAAAGATATGAATTTATTCAATTACGTTCGTGGTTCCTAGACTTGCATTTTGGCCTGGAATTCGGTTCAGGAATTTCTGTGCATTTATTACGTGTCTTAACGATTTTCAGAATGGACGCTGCTGCTGTTATTGATCGATCGAGGAATAATCGAATTCTATCTTTGGCCTGGGATAGATCGTAAGAAATGTACAAATCTCCATTGACCTTCTGAATCATTGATTGGCCTGCTAAGTATTGTCTGCTTCTTGAAATGCCGATTGGTTATGTAGACAACGGGGTTAGCATGTCTGATAATTTTCGATCGAACCAATCGATCGAGATAAATACTCTGAAGCTCGAGGATACAGTGGCCAATGGACATTGATGGTTTTATGAAAATTTATTAATTCAAAAGTGTCCAGTTTAGCGAGAAGAAAAGATGTGAATAAAATTTTTTAAATTATCTATCTGGAATTACGATGTCGCGAACTTTGACCTTTTTCATTTACTTATGATAATAATGACGTTTAATCACAAAATTATGTAATCTGTTCCACTGGAGATTTGTATGTATTCTTCGGTTCTGTACCCCCACATGAATCATCTGGACCACAGGATCCCGATTCCTTCGCAGAAGGAAGGACGTAAAAGAGATGTGCATGGCCAAGTAGAAGGCGACACAAAGTCAGTGCTTCTTCTAGAATGTCACACGAAGGCGAAACCCATTACGGACAGATGCTTGATTAAAGTCTGCCCTGGCGAACGTCAACGCTTCGCGAAATTTTTCTCACTCGAGTTCGAAGTCGCCATTATCGAAGAGTGAGAGAGAGAGAGAGAGCGCGCAGGACAAAAGAAAAGGAAATCTTTAAAAGAAAAAAAAAAAAGCAAGAACTCCCAATTATTCTACGAGGTCGAAATTAGCCTCGGCTCGTTAACGAGGACGGATATTTTTTTCATCCCTCCTTCCCTTCCCTCCCCACCAACCCGTCCCATAGTGGCCGCACG
This sequence comes from Calameuta pygmaea, assembly GCA_031762395.1. Lineage (NCBI taxonomy): Eukaryota > Metazoa > Arthropoda > Insecta > Hymenoptera > Cephidae > Calameuta > Calameuta pygmaea. Next base: position 818,849 of record JASANN010000278.1, on the reverse strand, counting down.
TTAATGTCACGTGAACATGGGACGAACGTATAAGGTACGTCGAGCGAAGGAAGGCCTGCTTCAGAATCGTCTATATACGGCTAGTATAACTATAGCCGCCTAAAAAAAGAAAAATAGAACAGGAAGAAATAAAAAATCGATCCCTGCTCTAATCTGATTAAGACTTCGTGTTGTCGGATGCTCGGGGAGAGTGAGAGAGAGAGAGAGAAACAGCAGAGTGTCAGGGTGTCAGAGTGTCAGTAGTGTGAGGTCAGCCAGGCCGCACCCCATCATAAACACCCTAGACATAAGATCCCCCTAAACAAAGAAAAGTGGGATTCTCGCGTTATCGAAGTGCAGCCGAAGAATCGATAGTTTGATAACAGAGCGACTCGGGTCCTCGAAAAATTTGAGTAGCGGCCTAATCGAAGTAAAGAGCGACACCTATGTACTCACTGTGTCCTACATAGACCCTCACGTGTTACCGGTTACACAATATTTTTCTATCCTTCGTAAAACCCGATCGACGTTTATTTAGTCGGCTACTGATATAAGATCCATTAGATGTGAAACATACGTGTAGCTGGACAGCGCAGTGACAATCGGTTATATGCAATTTCATTGGAGCTGCCGTTGGATTCTGGATTAGCTGTCCATTCAGAAATATATTATGCTACGTTCCGACGGAGATACCGTAGTCGCGAAGTGCTTTGCGATTTATTCCCATTTATCGTTAAGGGGGATCGATAGGATATATGGTACGGATGGGACGTGGCCGAGTACACTGCCAGCTCCCAACTCCCAGTTGACGCATAGACGAGAAAGGAAATAAAAGTTGCGCCAAGGAAAACCTTAGTGGGACGAAGAGAAAGGCCGTGGGAATGATTTGTGCGAAGCAGCGATCATCGAAAATAAAGAGTCTGATGCGCTGATAGTTTCAAGGGAGGAAAAAACGGATTCGAACGGCAGATAGCAGATCTGGCGAGTATCGACTGTGTCGTTGGGTTAGGAACAGAAACGGAAGTGGACGGTACCGAGGAAACGGATGCTGTAACGCAGGATGGACGGACGTATCGCGTATGCATGTGTACGGCTAATAAATGGGGTCGAGTTCTACGTACGCATATAAAATATGCCGACCACGCTATCTCGTCGCCAATTGCCTGGAAAACTCACGCGAAAATATCGATCGGTCTGGTCGCTGCTTTCTCTCTCTCTCTCTCTCTCTCTCTAATCAGATTAGGCAAGAGCGACGACTCGAGCGCCGTGCTAATGTAACTCGTGAGTTTCTCGCTTCGAATAATTATATCAGTTGATCCATGGAATCTTTATGCGACGGATCGATAGATCTTTCCTATCTGGATCCTCGATGAAAATGTCGAAGGATCCAACGTGCCTGAATCGGCAAGTGGTTTAGAATCTGACTTGAAGCGTCGTCTGGATGAGGATCGTCAATGCGGCTTGGTCACTTGTCACCTGTAGGGCTGGGACACAATTTAATTTCCATTAAAGTTCTCAATAGGGGTTAGAGGGCTGATAGTGAAGCGTATTTCCCAAGTAGGTACACACTTCTAATTTGCAACTATAATTCGAGGATCCATTGATAGAATGGCCGATCTATGAATTCATGTTTCTGCGAACCCCCACATATTTTTTGTTCCTTTTGACTCATTGTCTTCCTTATCTCTTTTATACTTCTTTTTTATTCATAAGATTCTCATCGTTTGTCGCTTTACTTATTTCGCATTTTATTTCTCTCTCTCTCTCTCTCTCTCTCTCTCTCTTACACATTTTCGCACTTATAAACTCATCCTTCTTCGTCGCTCACTTTTCATTCGGGTCGAACGAAAACTTTGCTCAACTTTTCACTCGGCCTCACGATTTCGCGACTTCGATATTCTCCGGACGTTGTTATAAATCTACAGGTTCTCTGCTAGCCGAGAATTTTTCTTTTTTTTCTTTTTTTTTTTAAATCCTGGATCATATTTTCCGCTCGTATTATTACGTGGATTTTTGTTAAATCCAAATTAACCAATCGTGCTGTACATGGGATGGAAATAATGGGGAACATGGATAGCGATCGCTTGTGGTATGCAAAACAGAAGCCCCGACAGTATTCATAATAATCCGTCTCAATTATCGAGCCAAATAGCTTGTAAGCGTCTGGTTAAGTACACGTATACAGCATATATTATGTACTACGCTTTGCCGAGAATCGACCAGCCCCTACTGATAAATGATAAAGCGCAACGAGAATCCAGTGGCGTATATCGGCAAATTCTCTTGATTAAAAGTCATTTGTATTAAAATGATATACGGGCTATGTCCATTTTTTTTTTCCAAATTCCAAAGCACAATACGACTCAAGTGAAAGAATTTCCAAGAATTTGAAAAAGTCACACGGCTTGGCTTATCGTCTAGTTTTCAGTTTCTAAGAAGCATCAATTATTCCAGAATTGACCCAGGTCTTATTGACTTTTCAAGAAACTCGCCTTTGTTCGATTCCAGGTCTATTCTGGCGAGTAAAAATTGAAGAACTTTTCTTTTTCTCTCTTTTGCTTTTTATTCTACAAATTTATTTTCCTCCCCGATTTTCGCGCAATACCGGGATCAAATTCGCAGCGATGCTCGAGTACGAAAAGCTGAAACACGCGTGGAGACTAAACTAATCCTCAATAACGAATCATTAGGATGCTCAACCCGCCACCACGGAATATGACGCGAACCGTACGCGACTCTGGTTTAACGGCAGTTACATATTTCATAGAAATCCGGCCGAACTAAAGGATCGCTGGCATGTAAATGCATCCAGGTGTGTACGAGGGAGATTATGTACGTGAATCGGACTCGAACGTCCCGGACCGGTTTGAATCGGTACGCCGAACAATCTCATTCAAAGTTTAGCCATTAAATAAGGTAGGAACAGTCGACCAAGCGGAACCTTTGAAGTTTCCTGATGAAAATATCGAGAAATAAAAAAGAAGAATCGCTTTGTTTTCCAGCGTATAATTTCGTTGATTGATTTCCCATAGGGGGCTGTGATATCAAACATACCTATGTGCACAAGTGTGCTTTAACTGCTGTGCATATTTCATTGGATAGTCGAGAATACACGGCGTAGTATTGCGGATCAACGCTAAGCACGATATATTAGAATTTACTAGAATTAACTGAAATTGACTGAAATTAGGTTCGACTATTTAGGGGATGGAATAGACAAAAGGCGAGGATAGGGGGGAAAAAAAAGCTTACAGGTAAATATTCAACTATTTCTTGTGTTTCTATTAAATTATTGATAAAGACGTTATCGCGTTAAGTCGAGAATTAATGTAAACATCGACTACGTTGATACAAGGACTATATGTTGCGCTAGTAAAAATACCATAAATGCGAGTAATTGAATTGAAAATGCAGTTCCATTTCTCAATTAAATTATTCCGTCCAATCCTCTTACAGGTAAATAACATTAGCCGCTACGAAGATACGCGATTCCGTGTTTCTATTTGCTAGAAATTTCTCAGTCTCTCTTTCTCTTTATGCATAAGAACCTTTACGTCCTAGGAAAGCGTCCTTTGCAGGATTTTCTTGGAGATACTGTAAAAGGTGGTTATTCGTGGAAAAATTCTCGTCCCACCTGATAAGTCACTGATAAGAAAACGAAGGTCCGCCGAGCCAACGTGTAGAACGTAAATCGTAATTCGGATAATATTTTAACGAGGTCAATGAGTAGGAAAAAAAAAATTGTTATTTTCTACACTCATGACGGAAGTCTTAAGTAAATTTTGTAAAAATTGGCGCGATAGAAACGAAGCAGGGAGGAGTCAGAAAAAAAGAGAAAAAAAAAATGTAGAATCCCATTAGCATAATCGATGTAGAAATTCGAGACGTAATAACGAAGGCAGTCTTGCGCGATGCCTGCGGCATAATTTCTTTATTATTTTCTCCTCGTTAAGAACAAATTTTAATTCGCATTTCGTCGCAAATTAATTCTGCTAATACGAGGAAGACTGTAAAACCTGGTTTTGACTGGATGGCGGTCAATCGATACGCGGGCACAATACAAACATCGTCCAGATTCCCTTACATCATATTTCATCTCCCCATTTTATTTTGCTCCGTTTTATCGACGTACTCATCGTCCTCGGTCCTGGCTAATTTCAGCCGGAGATTTGAGAAAACAATTTTCGTCCCAGCCTCACTCGTGGCTGAATTCAATTTGGATTATTGAAAATTCATGGAAGCACTTTGAGGCCTATGTCCGGCGAGGATGGGCCAGAGGGATGAAAAAGCTCCGAGGACCAGCTGCTGGAGGCTTTTCGAGAAATATGTAGAAAATTTATAAAACGTTACCTTCCTATTCTTCACTGTAGTAAGAACAACAGCCAGACTCAGGCCTCCTTTCTTCTTTCTCCAGCTCTCGCCTTCTTTCTCTTTCTTCCCCGCGGACGGTCCTACCCGCCATGACGATTCTATCCCTCGACTTTCCCTATCGCGGATCTTAAGCCCTCGTCCCCTCTCTCGCCACAGAATGAGGTAAAGCGTCCAGGCCCATTTAAATCTCCCATACTTTTGTTATCACGTAACCCCTGACCCCTCCCTTCGTATTAAACGTCGACTTCATAGACGTTGAATCTTGTAGGCGGATATTTCAAACGTCATAAATGGAGATGAAGAATGGTCCATCGGAGGAGTCCATTTCGTAGGGAGGCTACGTCGATCAAAGTATCCAGCAAAGTCTAGAAGAATTGTCTATTGGCTCATCTCGTGTCTCCTTATCGGGAACTAGAAACGAGAGGAAAGAAGGTGAAATAAAATTTGACAAAAAAGACCACGCGATCTTCTTTTTCTTTTTCCAGCGACTCGCGTAAGAGAAAGCGCATCACGTCGCATCTAGGCAATATGCACGGAAATCGAAATTTTATGTAAAACATATCTATGTGTGTCGCGAGGAGAGTTTCCTACGAGTCAAGCATTTCCTCGGCCGAGTGAGAAACTTTCCCATGGACTTCCGGTTTTCCTCGCACTGGCAAAGATACACGGGTAAACACGAAGAGAAGCAAGCAAACATTCGAGCAAGAGGCTGTAAGAGGTGAGCTGGAAATGGAGCAGGAGATCGCACTGGCGATGCAGGACGAAGGATCCGAGCATCCAGGAGTGAAGACGCAGACACACTATGCGGGAGGCAAGGGGGAAGGGCGGGGGGAGGGAAGTGGGAACACGAGACCGAGAGCTTGGAAAATACAGTAACGTACGGAGATAAGTGTCGCAAGAGGGAATACATGGACGTTGGCACTGCCATACAAAATACTACATTCTGTAGTTGAACCATTCGTAATCTATACCTGGAACCATCGTCGCCATTTTTCTTACTCCCTCAACGCATCACATAAATTTTATCCTGAAAATCCCCGGACGTACAATCCATTTGCCCTTGTCTTCGATTCAAACCCAAATCTTTAACGATGAGGATCCTTGATTAAATAACCATATGCGTACGAAAGAAAATAAAATATAAGCATTAAAGATACAAATTTATCATAAAATATTCATTCCCATCGTTGCTGAAACGATGATCCTGGTCCATATGGGAACCAAGAGACTTCAGCATCTGCCCCACGGGAGGGACTGTGGGTTTCGTTACACGAAATGAAGAATAACCCTGAGAGGGTCGTAGGCTGCTATTAGGACTGACTCCTTCCGGGAGTTTTCGGATAAACAAAGGAGAAAGTAGAGAAAATGTTTGGTAGGAATAAGATTCCTTTAAAATCTTTCCTTCTCCTACGACTCCCTTCCCGCTCCATCCCTCTCGCGGCCTTCTTCACTACTTCCTCAGGATTCGACCTAAAGCTCGTCGAGCGCGACAAACACAAATAGCTTTACTTTCGGAGTGGTGGTTTCTTGCTGGGAAACCATCACCGGGGGAGAACCAAGACGGTTGGCATCGCGGCAGGAACTACTTCTTTGGCTTTGGTTACTAAGGGACCGAGTGGAAGATGTGGGCTCGCCTTTACGGCTTCCTTCTAATTTGTAAATGTAGCGGGATCCCCCCTTCGCTATCCCTTGGGTGCCCCAGGCTACTTTTAATACTTGGACCCTCGCGACCATCGGCACAAACAGCAACCGCCATATCTTCGTGGTTAACTAAGTCTTACCACAAGTCTCGCCCGATAGCAGCAGTGCGATAAGGGATGGAATTCTGCGTCGGATCGAGGACATCGAACGTAGGTCTTCGAGACTCGTTGGCAACGCGTCTTGCGCTTCTAGATTTATGAATTCGAGAAAACGACCCCCGCTGCTTTCAGGTATAAATTGGAAAAAAAAAAGACAAAAAATTTCATTCCAGGATCGTTCCCAACTTCAAGGGGATTTGGGATTATACCTACGTGTACGGAGGGTTGGCCGTGTATACTATACGTTGATGTCAGCTGTGGTATCTTTTTACGAGGTTTTATTTCCCCGGAATTGTCGTGGATCGCCGCAAAAGTACCGCAATGTGACCAACCCTCTCTTCTGTTCCCATCTAGTTTCGTTTCGTTCACCCTTAACATTCTGCAAGCCGGTATACAATATAGATGCACACTGCATTCGATCACAAGTTCGCCAAGTCACCGGAGCAGGTTTCTTTTTTTTGTATCCGCATAGAAGCCATACCACGTTCCCTGGCCCCATCAGTCCTTTCCTCAAGGGGTACCACTCCGAATACATTCCAGACGCGGTTTTTAAATAGCCGATGTCAGAGATTTCACCAGGAGAATTCTTAGGAAGAAATTTTCCCGACGACGAAATCGGAGTCTCTCATTTCCCTGAAGGTAGCGCCAGGTAGTATTTCGAAGATTAAAATGTCGAAGTAACGACGAAGGGGTTGAAAGGGGCGAGTCGGCTGAATACAGGCTAGGTACATGGATACATGAGAGACTCCTGGAATCAAGAGAAAAATAGTAAAGCAGCCATAGAAAGGATTGATATCCTGAATATGAAAGCGAAGGGTAGGTCGAAGATCGACAAAGAAAGGTAAACAGAAGGTAGATTCTCTAAGGATCAAAAATCGTCAGATCGATCCCATCCAGAATGTCTTTTCTTTTTTTTTTCAGGACTCTTCGATCTCGAGGGACAAGGAGAACTTTCTGGAAGTCGTCGAGGGGATGGCGAGATAAAAAATTACTATACCATCGAATAGTAGTTGAGGAGCGAGAGAGTCGAGAAGTAAACCGGGAAACGTATTCCGAGTTTAGCCGTAATTCAAAATCTGACATCCTGGGACGCCTATCGAAAGGAAGCGAGAGAGAGAGAGAGAGAGAGAGAGAGAGATAGCGTAATGCATAGTCGACTGAACCGAAGTCGATGTCACGGGGAAACTTTCAGCTTGAAAGGACGAGTATGGTGGCAGCCAGGTTGCAGCAACACTACCTATAGGACCATGGCGATGTCAATGATATCCTGATACCGGAACGGCACTGCCGGACCGGAAGAGATGACTCGCGTATCTAGATGCTGTCTCGGGAAATCTGAGATAAAAGATGCGCCTTGTCATTTCTCAAGAAATTTTATCCGCACCCCCTGCAGACCCCTAACCGTCCTGCAGGATTCCTCCCCATCCTCGCCAAGACCCACTGCCCCTTCTCGACCCATTCTCACTCTACATTTGTCTTCGCTTTCCGTTTCTCAAAAGGATACTCGAATTCCGAGCAAAACCTCTCAAGGATCCGTTTTAGCTGGATCCTCCACGAGCTGGCGGCACCTCCCTCGCCTTACTAGGGTCGTTAAAATAATTCTTGACTTTCCGTGAAATTTAGCTGGTTCCCTGGACTAGGTGCGCGAGCAAGAACTGGCCTCTCCTCTCGGTAGGAAACTGGTTCCTTCGAGAAACTCAGGGTTTAACGTTACGGGCGTTCCTTTCGTGCGAAAAACAAACATGTCCTGGAGAGCCTCGTGCTTACCAGTGGTGGTCAATGAGGCCAAGTGTTTGTCCAGTCCTCGAGAAATACTGGGGCGCATTTCAGCCTCGCGTAACGAAAAACAAATAGTGACCATCCGTAAAGACAAAGCTCGTTGGACGGGTACCTGGCTGGACGCCTTCTTCACTGGCTACTCTTCTGCAGCGTAATAGGGGGTCTCTCCGAAGGGGTGGACAAAAAGGAATTCTCACCACGTGTTACGTGAGACACACGTGTCAGTCGCACACGTGTACGTTCACTCGACTTAACGTTGACTGCTTGTCTCTTTATAGTCTCCAGGAAATTTCAAACATCAACTCCCATCAACCGCACCCTTTTGCAAGGGAGGAGCAAGGCCCGGGCAGAAGTATGAAGTCGATACTACAAAAGGCATTTCGACGAGCATCGCGTCAGGCTTCCTTTACACTTTGGCATTGGCAAACAATTCGAAGGGATGAAATTGAATAGGGCTGGAAGAGGCACGCGCCGAGGACGTTCTATTAATATTTCATTCTCGTTCTGTCGTTGGTCAAGAAACCTGGAAGGAGAGCAAAAGAGGAGAGGGAGAGAGAGAGAGAGAATAAATAAGAAAATCGACTTGTGAGAAAGTACTCGTTGTCAGTTGGCTCACGCGCCCAAAACAATCGGTCTCTCCTTTAAAATTGTAATGTGCCCGACTGGGTGCGCTTAGAGAGCCGAATTCCCAGGGGAACGAAGAAGCACCTAGACAGAGGACCCGGACGAAATCCTGTCAAATATTAACTGAGGTTAAGTTAGTCGAGTCGTAACTGCCAGCAGTACACGATATAGATATAGCAACATACATGGAATACTATCAGGAGACTTTCGTACGCGTATTAGAAATGTTAAGGTCGTTTCATGAGAACCACTAGTGGCAGAACGTATCCTGATAACTCTTGCACGCTGTGCTTGAATTCTGATTGGAGAACGCAAGATACACAGAGTCCTCGTGCTGATACGCAAACTCGAGGTTCCATCTAGATGCTGAATAGTCAAAGCTGAGATAAGATTAGATAGTCAGGGATGAGTAAGACGGTTTCCTTGATATTTAAAAAAAGGGTCTAAGGATCCAGGTTAATTATACGAATGATTTTAAGGCTGCCACTGGATTTCTGTTAATTTTACAAAGTAATCTAATGTATCTACTCGCCCGGTGATAAACGTCTTTTTCTACTAACGCTGGATGCTGCGCTCCTGTGACCCAGACAGACTATTTTCTACTGTGGCCTATTCAGCTTATTTCGCCTAATGAGATTCTTTGAAAAATCATCGTGTTTTGACTCAAATCTCATGAGAGTTTCAAGTGGGACAGAGAAAGAAGAAAAGGCGCAACTTGATACAAAATAATCTATTTCAATGCCAGATATTGAATTATTATCAGGAATTATTATCAGATCGGATAATGATAATCGAGGTCAAAAGTCTGGACGTATCATAGAAAGGCTTTCTCCCCAATTCTCAAGAGTACAGAGGGGGTGTTTAGATTACCTGGTGGTTGCGTCCCCAGCAGGCAGACAGACTGCGAGACAGAGGGGACCAACAATTCGAAAAGCAATTAGCTTCTGCAGATGCTTCCAGGGTATCGTTCAAGGTCACGAAAAGACCCAAGTCTCAGAGGATCGACTACCGGAAACCCAGATGCTGTTCTGGTCCGAGCTCTGTCCATAAGAAAGTTGCATGGCTGCCCGTTGATATTCCGAATAATAGACGTGCGAGAATAAATATTAAAAATAAATTAATCGACATGTCCATCGATGAAAGAGAGAGGGAGAGAAAATAGGAAAAAAAAATAATCTATCAAACCAAACGTAAATACAATTTTTTATTAAAGACCCATAAATGAGGGATTGACAATTCCATTCGAATGAACGATTTGGTTATGACGTGCATGCGGACATTTTAAAAGCCGAATAATGCGACACCGAATCGAAAAATATTAAAAGATAGCGTAAAGGTTACATTAAAGGAATCACGATTGCATCTTTGCAGTTGATGCATTCGGTCACTTCGCAATCCAATCGGGAAGTTAGTCCAGTCCCTATAGAAATCACATATAATGTACGGTTCAGCTTCTCCGCTCTGACTTCTCATCCTCTCGTCAAAAACGTCTCAGGCCTCGCCGGAACTGAACGAATCAAAAATACCCACAAAAGGCAATAGAGACGCGACACTTCGAGCCTAAAGAGCTTTTCTGACCCAACGAGTTGCCTTGCCGAATTTTGACAACTCGACGGTATTAAACGACGTCTTTACCTTAACAAAATTCATTTCTGCGTAAAAACATATGTATGATAAAATATTCGCAGCTCGGTCGACACCATTGAGTCTTCAGTATCTAAATCAACGTAAAATTTAACGTGCGTCCACACCGAAATCGTTGGCTTCATTTATAGAAAGGATCGTCGAAGAGAAAAATTCTCTCTCTCTCTCTCTCTCTGCTACTAATTCGACGGTTGGAAGCTCTTTCGCTGCTAGGGAGCTTTTTTCTTTTCTAAATCAGCGCGCACGCTTCGTTGCATGCACGAGGGCCGAGCTCGACATAATAAGCCACTCTTAATGCTATAGAATATATACTATAAGAACCGTAGGTTAATCGATATCGAAATCCTCCGTTTATAATAAAAGTCTCGACCCGCTTTCGCAAAACTTTTACACCCTTCCCTATTGAGAATCTGATCTTGCTCCGTCCGCTTGCCCTTTCAGCATCTCGTCATACGAAGAACGACCGTTTAACGAACGGTCAATATTCTTGTCAATCGTTTCAAGAAGACCAAATCAATGCTTCAGGGAACGAAGATCGGACTTATCAGATAAAATCCCAAGAGGCTGCGATTCGTCTCCAGAATTTTCACTGTGTCAAGCGCTGTTTTGCCAGAGCAGGTGTTTAATTTACCGGGACCGAGGTTATGCGGTGAGTTCTGGGCGTAAGAGGGTTTCCTTCCTTTCTCTCCTCTCTCTCTCTCTCTCTCTCTCTCTCTCTCTCTCTCTCTCTCTCTCTCTCTCTCTCTCTCTCTCTTTCTCACCCTGTCTACCTTTAGCGTGCGAGCTCTGCCTACTCATGGTAATTAAATGCCAGGCAATTTACAGGGCATGCATTTGCTGAAGGCTCGGTCTACAGGCTACCAGTACCTATACATGTAGCTGGCTTCTCAGTAACTCTCCCAATATACATATACTCTCTCCTCTCTCTCTCTCTCTCTCGCGTACACGTACGCAGACTCTCTCTCCCTCTCATCCACCACGTGACCTCCTACACACGACCCCCAAGCATCTTACATGCTTCCACATGAAAGATGCGCACGACTTGCGCCTCGTAACTTATCCGTCCCTTCTATTTCGCTTTTCCGTATGAGGATTTTATACTGTAACGTTTCACAGTGCGCCGAGCAACAGCAATGCGCCGTATTGCGATTATTCTAACCCAATTTAGGGAAAATGCCAGACCGATGACCGCTGCCAGTCAGCCGCTGAGTACGTAACGAGGCGAAGCACGCTAAACGCATATCGATGACTGGCCTGCACGACTACATATGCCATATGTATACATAAGCTGCTTGTCAATATCAGATCCTATGCATAGATAGATCCCTTATCTGTTTTGAAAGCGTACACGTGCGCGTGTGTGTTCGTGTGTTCCAAGCAAATCGAACTTTCGGGAAATTTCGAATTAACTCTAGTTTCTCTCTGGTTCTCTCTTCTGAGACTTCCTCTTTCTCTCGTGCCACGTGCATCTTTGCCTTGCAGCTTCCCTCGTCTGTCTCTTTCATCTCAAGTCGCTTCCATTCAGCTTAACTTCCATGTATATTAACACTCGAGACGATACACTACGTTATCTGCAAGTACCTCTAGTTACACGGGAAACTGCTCGAAAGCTCTTAGCTTCCTGTATGTTTGCAAGCACGGAACTTGTAATCGAAGCAATAATTCCTAGAATTTGAAAATTTTATGATTACGGCTGTTAAACATGTTTGCAGTGATAACGGCGGGAGTGATAAATGAATGGTTGCACGGCGCGGGGCCACCCTGTTGATTTCTCCTGTTTCAGTGGCCTGATTCACTTGTTGATGCCACAGGATGAGCGTGTGGTGGTCGCAGCCGACCACGAAACGGGTTGAAGTGCCCGAAAAAAAGAAAGTAAATAGAAGGAAGCACAGGGGTAGGTTAGTAGGGATGATAAAAAGAAAAGGGAAATAAACCGAGCGGAATCGATCTTTCTAGGCGTTCCTCCTTTAATTTCGTGGAGCAAAAGTAAGAAGGAGACAAGGAAGAAGAGAGCGGAGGAGTGAACGAGTGAGCGAGAGAAAAACGTTAGCTTGCGGCTCGATAAAACGGACTCTCGTTGTGGCAACTCCGAGGGGTGGAGCTCCTATCGTTGACGGATCATGCAGGCTGGCCAACCCCCTTGGAACAGGCTGAATGACTAAAAAAAATTATTATTGCGAACGAGCGCTAAACTGTCGCTCATGAGTGGTTGCAAAATAAAAAAGAAAATTACCGGTCGTGATAACGTCTAGAATTTTAATCACGAAGAGCCGTACCAAGGTGAATAAGTTTTTTGCTTCCGATCACAAGAGAAGATTGGTACACGTTTGTATTCTGTATATAACAATAGTACAATTGCTTCTAGCGTTGTTAACGACCGATCTGTGGACTCGCGTACGTAGCGTAACCAACCGATACTGCAACGATAGCCGCAGATAGGCAATACGGTATGGTTATGTGTATATAGCTACGTAATAGAGAAAACAGTACAGAACGCAGCTGGCACCAGCTCGAATCGGACGTATCGTGTGTAATGGACGTATCCGGGTTTCGAGGCGTTTGTGTTTCCCCGGTGCGTTTCAATTTCGCCGGTTGCGGAAATGTGCTTCGGAGCTGACCGGCAGAATTTCATGGGCGGGTATCTAATTAAAATCTGTCGGGCGGAGGATGGTGGGACGGAGAAGACTGGAGAACGTGTGTACCAATAACACGAAGAAATTAAAAGGATGAAATTAAAAAGTGCATTTAAGGGCACGAAGGAATTTCTTTTCCCTGGATGAGCATAGGGGAGTATTTGATTTTCTATTATCAATGAAAATAAAAACTTTAATCTGAAAAAAAGGGTTGGTAGGAGGAATTGAAATATGGCGAGGTGCAGAGATGGGTGCGAGGTGCCTTTGAATAGGAGCTAATAAGAGGACGTAGAAGGAGTCTAGTTTTTCATTTTTTTTTTTCATTCTCCCCCTCTTTCCTCCCATCGGCATAGCCTCGTAAAGCTCCGAGGCCTCCGCACTCCAACCGAAAATATCACCAGAAGGCCGAGGATGGGAAAAAGAAAAAGATTTCGGCAAGCTGCGCTTACGACACACTTGGCAATCCATACTCAACCCTTTCGCAAAGGATTTTCTCATGCGAGAGACCATAGCTTATTATGTCCCATCCCTTAAAGAGAGAAAAGGGTTGAGACTAGTTTCGAGACCCTTGCGAAATCCAGGAGCCTGGCCGACGTACTCAAGAGCAACCTGTACTCCGGGCGGCACGAGCGCTCGTGTTGCAGGCCACCCAGGGAACTAATCTTCGAAGCTTCCATTATCACGAAGATCCAAGGGTGGCGGCTTTTCTTGACCCGAATAGCGCGACCTTTGTTATTGCCCTGCCATTCTTTACTTTAAATCGAGCCGTTGCGCCAGCCAGTGTACCTCCGGGGCACAAGGGAGGTTTCAGCGCTACAGATACGTGTAGGCAGCAGAGGAACCACCGACGGCTCCCTGCCTGGAGGGAAATTACGAAACGACCTCGAGATTTCTACCCTTGGCTGGAGGGAAATATATATATACAATATCAAATTAAAATTTTACAGAATGGATAATTAATATAATTCTAAATGACAGCATGGTCGTTTTGCAGAATTCAGCAATTACGACAAGCATGGCTTCGCATTGTTATAACGGGGGATGAAATATTTTCCGAGTTCCATGAAAATTTCTGGTACCACCCCCTCAACCCCTTTACCACCCCACCCCCTACTCCTCCTTCACCAAGCGATTCCGATCACGTTTGTGTCAATTCGATTCTTGCCTCACGAACCCGATCGCCTCGGCATCCGGTTTCCTGTGGACCCTTTTAAGGAATCATTTCAAGATGGATACAGGGACTGTCGCTGCTCTCACGTTTCTTTCTCGCGCCACAACCCTTTACATTTGCTGACCGTAAACGCCAAGTCGCGCCCTGCTTAATGTAATTATCGCGTGATTGCACCGACTGCTACTCTCTTTCTCTTTCCCACGTCCCGCCGACCCCTTTCGCCGTCTCACTTTTATTCTCTTTATTTTCAATATACTCTCACTCAGCCTGTACTTCTTTTTTTTTGGTATTAATTAAATAATCGATGGAACGACCGTCTCGGCAGGTCGAGCAAGTTTAACGGGAACACTTCGCGGACACTTTGCTTACGACTACAGGTCTTTTAAATGTGCTAAAATCTCTAATTGGATGGCAAATCTTCGTGCAAATACTTCTTCTCTGGTTCCTAAGAAGATTGGAAATCACGAAAGTCAGGGATCGCTGGTGTATAGATATATATATATATACATTGAGTATATAGGTCGCTTGAGAGTGAAGAATAGCTTAAAAAAAAAAGAATAAGAAAAATAAAAATACTAAATTTCAATGGAGCCAATTCCAGCCAGTGAGCTTTTCTTCAGTTTTACAATCCTCGTTGCTGACACCGTAACAGAACCACATACAAAACTTCCCCCGAGTCTACCTTCGGGCAACCGAACAGCCTGGAGTCAAAAAAAAACCTAGTTTCACTGAACTCGATAAGCTTCGCTTCGAAACGAGGTATAGGGTGGAACGAAAAAAAAAAACAAAAAAAAATCATGCGAATTCACATGAAAATAAAAATCCTTGGAAACATTATAGCTTATCACAAGCGTCATCAGTACGTCGCTGTCGACCCCTGGACACACGCGCTGCTAGCACATCGACTAGTCGTGAAGCAAACAGACAGGAAGATCCTGCACGATAACGATAAGGGTGTTGCTGGGGTGGGGGGGGGGGGGAGGGGTGGTGGCTGAACAGACCCTCGCGGCCAATTCGGTATCCGGCAATAGGAAAGACACAGAGAAAGGTGGGCGAAGTGTTAAAGAAGAAATAGAGAATTTCATGTGAACTTTTAAAAATGCAAAAAGTCTTCGAAAGTTTCAAGATGTCGGATATATCAATATTGGCCAAAGGATTAGCCGCTGGTGCGGTGAACGAATTAATATTTCGATATTGAAATTAGTTTAATCAAGCTACCGTCTTGCAACGTAGCGCTCTCGAGTCAGCCACGAGAGACTTCGCCTTAGCTAATATCGAAGTGCCTATACGTCTTCGTACATATTACGTAAATATAGCTATATATACATATGTATACGCGTGCGTCCATATAGAAGCATTTTGAACAGCAGCGCATCCGGCCGAGCCTTGGCCAAGCGTGTTTCTCCAGTTGCGAGCTTCCCCCTTCCGTGCTTGTTCGTTCCTCCGTGCACACCTACGTATCCGCACGCCCCTACTAAGTGGAGGCTAGTGAGCGTTCATGCTGGAGTTTGCGAACGTGCAAGTCTGAGCTTTTGTTGTGCTTTATTGATTGGGGCGCGCGGCTCTGTTTTACTCGCGCTATGTCGACTGCATTTCGTCGAGGGTCGCGAGAGGCCTTAGGCCGGCTTCAGCTGCTCCTACGATACGACGACAACAAGGTTGCCGGTTGACTTTGACAATACCTGGAAGGAGGGAGGGGGGGAGTCCTAGGGGGATGAAACGGCTTGATAGCAGCTCGAAATGTCAAAGAAGATCCATAGATAACGCAGGTCTCGAGAACCGCCTTGATAAGTTCAGACTTGGCTCGTAGAAGTGAAGCCTCTTCTTTATGCCTCAATGTGTCTTCGAAGCTTTCGACTATCTTTGAACTTTCCTGTATACACATGTCGTGGGAGGACTATCAAAACTGAAGATTTCTACATTGGCTCAAGTCCCGTAGGTCTTATATGGCTTTGATGGCGATGGCAAAGTGATGGTCTCTTTTTTCTCGTCGATTCTTTTTCGGCTAAATGCGGCTTATCGGGAACGAGATGAGTACAAGGATCATTCGACGAGTATAAAAGAAAGGAACCCATGATCGATCATTTTCACGAGAGACGGAAATTGATCGAGGAGGCTTCTCCCGATGTAGCCTCGCATCCCTAATAATGCTATCGCCATTTTTATCATCCCCAAATCGAAACGGCACAACACGGCCAGTAACAAGGGAAGTTCGATCCCTCGCGTACGTACTTGTTCCGCTACAGGATACGTCCTAAGGTTGTACGAAAAAGAAATTCTATTTTATCCTGTAATAATTATCTAGGCTTTTGTTCTCATGCTATTTTTTTTCAAACAGCTGCCGATCATACAGCGAGCTGCAGTGGCCAAAATGACGCGAACGAAATCGCAGATGCAAATTTAGTTTCAGAGCGAATGGCATATATATATATATATATATACGCGTTAAGTGTATATATATATATAAGCACAGGAAAGCTACCTAGTACTGGTGCCTCTGATGATTGTAGCAGCGGAGGAGGCAGAGAGGAGAATGAAAGGGACGAGAACGATGAGGATCGGGAAGACGAGGAGAACGAAGAGGAGGAGGAGGAGGAGGAGGAGGAGGAGGAGGAGGAGGAGGAGGAGGAGGAGGAGGAGGGACAGAGGCTCGTTTCACGAAGCGTGACTCGCCTTTCTGTTTTCAGACGAATGCAGTTTCATTTGGAGCAGCGAGCAGCGAGTTTAATATTCGGATGAGCCTGGGAAACGGGACGAAGGACACCGACGAAGCACGTGCCCGGTGGCTCCTTGTTTATTAGATTTTTTTGCTCCCACTCTACCCCGGCGCACCCCTAATAATTATTAACCCGTAGTCTAGCAGCTAAACCCATACAGTACTGCCTTCATCCCTGGAGAGACAGAGGAGTAGCAGTAGCGTGTACACCGGTAGACGAGAATAACAATGGAATACAGAACTTTATTAAATTTTTCATCTTTACAATTATTATATCCTGCATTCGAGAATTCTCTTATCATTGGCAAGCAAATTTTTACAATCAACATATTTTTGTCTGTACTTGGTATGTGTATTTAAGATATATATATATATATATATATATATATATATATATAATGAGCGAAAGCTTCGAATCGCCAGTATTTGATTTATCAGGTGAAAGGATCGAAAACATTGGTCGGAGGATCTTTGTGTTACGGCAAGCTGGAGAGGAGATTGAGGAGTTCAGCCAAATATCTGACTGTGAGCTTTTTTATTTAAAAAAAAATATATTTCACAAGTCCATGTAAATTAACTCGATTTCGTGGGTCGCTCGTAGCCATCGCTATCCGGGAACGATTGGCAGTGTGTTCTCTAGGTAAGGAGAATGGTTAGGGGATGGTATGCAGGGCCATTAGAGCTGGGCTAAGCTAAGACGTTCTTGACCCCACGCCTATGTTGACTGTTGCATAGTCTAGCAGCTGTGATAAACTGCACGGAGGATGCTTGCAAAAGCTACTGTTGCTCGAGCAAACCCGACCTCACTCGATATTACAGCTATAGGTACAGAGTATGCAGGTACATGGAAAATAGGTAACAAAAAAAATCATAATTCAATCTGGAAATGACTATGAAGTACGAGAAGTATCAAAATTATCAAAAATGAAAACTAGAACGAAGCACGAAAATACTCGAAGGCAAAATTTACTTTGGTCAAAGTGAAAAATCTTGCGTCGAGTGTCTCGCGTGGCTCCCACTAAAATGTGGATGATAACGAAGGAATATACATATGTACGTAGGGATAAAAAATAATGGAAAAAATGATAAAAGGTTATAAAAGGGCTACTGGTACTTTCCCTCTGTATATGTCGGGAGGTCGTTGTTTTTTTTTTCCCCTGAAACAAAGTATAAAGAGCGCGAGCACCGTGGAAAAAAAATAAAAGAGAAAGAGAGACTCGATTAGCAGCGTAGTTCGCGGTGACTTCGTTTCTGTTCCAGAAATACTGGATCAGGTGGCACGTAAACGGCAGGATTCCCAGCACGTACATCCTGGACCTTCTATCATTTTTCTTTTTTATTTTATCGTGAAACGAACGAACGAAGAAGAGGAATAAACCTTTAACCACTAGCGAGATTTATCGGAAGCTTCGTCCCTTTTTTTTTTTAAATTCTCAATCTTCCAATATCCAGGTTATAGTCGGTGGCAGATCTTGGTCGTCCGGATGTACTGAAGCAGGATAAAAATTTGTCTCCGTTTTGGGACAAGGAGAAATAAATTTTATGAAAAAAAAAAGAAATTTGCGATATCTCATTATGAATATCCGCCAGATAACTTGCTGTTGCGTCATCGAGATTGATTGCAATCGTCCAAGCATTAGCCATGCCTTTCTCCATAGGATTACACTTAATAAAGCACGTGTACCGGCATTATGCGGTATGGTACCTAATGTAATCATCGTAATGCTCGAACATCGCCGACATGGAGATACAACCCATAGATCCTACATCCCAGAGATTCCTGTATCGCTGTGCGATCTGATGCCCAACGTAGAAGCGATGCTTCTCTTGAGCATTTACACAATTACTCTGCATCAAGCTTTCGAATTAATGCGTTACAGATTCCAGAACTTCACATCAATTACTCGAAACCACAAGGTGGTCAGCCATTGCGATAGTCCGAATAAGAAAATGCTTACATAAAATTGAATTTTTTTTTTCAGCCAACCGAAATATATATATATATATATATATAACGCATACGTCAGGTAAAAATTCTTAATTCCACGAAATACGATCCGTCTTGAGGTCCAATGATGTCACAGAAGAAACAAGAAAACAAATCGTTTCCAAGAACATTTGTACGTGTCCCATTTTTTTTTGTCTTTCACGGTAAAAGAATAACCAGCCACTCCCCTAACATATAGATACATATACAAGGATTTCCCAGAAGCTATATAGTACAGTCCCTCGAGTAAGGAAGGAAGCGAGGCGTGAGAAAATGCGAGGAGTCGCAATGAAAGTATTGCGGAGGGTGGGTAAAGGGGCTGGGAGAACTTTCATCCGATAATCGCTAAATATTAAGCTCCTGAGTCGGCGACACACAATTATTATCAGTTACCCTAGGGAGTCGACTGGTTGCGAACTCGCCTCGTGCGCGCCGCTTCGTAAGACTAATTATGATATATAAACACTGTACATCACGTGGAACGTGAAACGTGGCGGCAGACAGGGGTCGGTTGGTTTTCGAGGAGTTTAGCACACGTGAGACTGAGTGACTATGAGTCACTGAGAATGTGGATGTACGCGTATGTATATTAGTGCAAACGTATTATGGTTATACGTGGTTAAAGAGGGAAGAGATTATAACGGTGTAAGTAGTAAGAGGAGCAGTTCTAATGGGACTAGCAGGTAGTGGTAGTGATAACAGTGATAGTAACAAAAATATATAGTACGGATTGTGCAGTAAGTAGGTGGTAGAGAATGTTTCGACGAAGTGTAGATGGCGACAAACGAGCTGATTAAGCAAATTAATTTCTGGCTAAGCAGTAAATTTTATCAGATTGCCGAAAACCTTTGATTTTTTTTTTCGGTTATGCGTTACTTTTGCTTTGACCCGTTACAATTTTTTTTTTTTTTCTTTCCACTCTTTGGACACTTCACGTGAATATTTGAATTGATTAAAGTTTTCGTGGCTTGGGTACACCTATAATTCGAGTTCGATGTCAAAGAGTACATAGGAACTTTTTATTAATAAAGTTTCGAAATGTTCATGGAACGTTCGAAGGTTAAATTTATTCGACTTGGTAAATTCTAGTTAATCGCAGTCCAGTGGGAGTTGACGCAGTCGTTCATAAATGTCAATATTTATCACACAGGCATCAGTGCGATGGATTTGATTGTTGAAACGGAATGTTGAAAACGCCACTTGTAAACTTGTCCTTTGCCCGGTGGTAGTAGTCGTGGTGTTTTACTAGTCGGACCATTACTACCTGTAAGTGGAAGCAGCCAGCGTCTAACTAGCAGCTACCGTTACCACTGACCAAGTCGTTACGCTTGAACTGGTCAGTTTAATCGCGCAATTCTACCACCCGCGACATTAAACTTTGAAAGTGGTTAACCTCGCAAAGGAACTCAGTGATGCGTTACGGCTCCAGCGTCGTCTTACGACCTTACACCTTTGACTTAGCCGAACGTAACCTGGGACAACTTGACTCCAGCTCGAGTAGTACCAGTATAGCTCCTTGGTAGTACTTGGGAGTTAGCGGGTACCGACTATAAGGTCCTACCGTAACGGAACGAATAACTTACAGGATCAGCGTTGAAGCTGAATCAAGGATGGGAATAATAATAAGAATAATAGAATGGGATTTTTGATTGGGTTTTTTTTTTTTTTTTCAAAATGCACAGTTATTCACGTAATCGTCAATCTAAGGATTTCGATGAGATTTTCAGTAACCGAAAGAGTCGAGTCGAGTACCCGGATTTTACTTGAGTGAATTTTCTCGAAACTCGATTAACGGGAATTCGAATCTCTTGCTTCTCCGTTAATGGTTCTGTCATTGGAGTTGCTCGATAATTTGCTCACTGATCGGATTACCTTCGGTGCATTTAAGGACGACGTCGGTTCGCAAATTCACGCAGCCGACTTCTCTATTGTGTCATTAGGTACGTAATATTTTATCGTCTAGTATGGTCCGAGTCCACCAGTAGGTTAATGTTGGCTGCTTAAATTAAAGATGGCCGAACTCATTCGGGCATAATACTGTCTCGCGGTCCTTGGAACACAGAATCAACTGCGCATTAAGCAATCCTATTCATACCTTAGGATTTATTTAGTATTCAGAATTGTTTCGGAACTGGCTTTGCCAGCCGCCGAAACTTTTCGAAGCACAAAGCTTGCATCGTGCAAAGGGAGTCGAAGAGAAAAAAAATTCTATATGTGCGTACGAGACTCCTACAGTATTTTCCATAACTTTCTTTCGGATTCGACAGAAAGGTAGGAAGAAAAAAAAGAACCACAAGCTTTCCCTTTTCATGGGCTCTTTTTTTTCTTCTTCTTCTTCCCACCTCGTGAAATTTCATTGAATCGCATCGTCAAGAAGCCGTCGGGGTCTTCCGGCTGCTGTTGGACTATGGACCAAAGGCATAAACTATACGCGCTAACGATATGGAAGTTTAGTTTATTAGAGCTTAAGCCAGGCTTACGAGGCGGCTTAGGCTTACGGTTAATCAGTCGCGCGTAGCTTGAAATTCGCAGGGTCGATTTAAACTTTAAAACGTGCTTTCTCTCATAATTTATTAAATTGGTATGGTAAGGCGGTTTAAAATTAAATAAGAAAATGACAAAGAAGAGGGTTCAAGTGATGCCAGAACTTAATACGAAGTGTCTACTCTACTCCTCGATAGCTCTTATCGATACTCCGATTAGCGTTACCGTTATTGTTCGTCGTCTTTCCAATATTTACTCGTGATACTACAGAGCCAGAGCGCTCGTCGCGCTTTGCACACTGTACAATATTTTATTTTCAATCCAAAAGGCTCCTCCTTGCTCCCCCACATAAAATCCTTACAATCTTTACCGATCTTTAAGAACCAGTCTACGCGTTCAGTGGTGTCGAGATGATGGAAACTGTTAAAGCGCTACCGTCGGTAAGGAAGAACTCTCCAAATTTCGACAAACGTAAGCACCACCTGGTTACCGACTGTCACTGCTTTACCGTCGGCCAATCTCCTGTCCCGTTATCCTGAATCCATTGTGGTCGGCAATGTAGGTCACAGTCACCGGGATACCCTCAGGGCTGGTGTAACTGTAACTACCCTCCTTGGCGATTACGTATTCCCAGCCACCGTTGGTAGTGATCAGATGACCAGTTTCCTGCACCTGAGTACCATCAGGAGTTGAGAATCTAAAATAATGCAGATATTGGTAATCTTAGTTAATAACAAGATTCATTAGCGCAATCATTATACATGATTATTAATACTCACCCGTGAGAATACTGTCCGCGATCATCTTCCAGTTTGAGTTTGGTGCCAGGAGGAATGACGAGTGACCCTGGTGCTTTATCCTCAATGGATTTAACGGGAGCCGGGATGGCGTCACTCAGAATTTCCTCACCAACCTGGAAGTCTGGAGTAGGAACAGGCACCAGGGACTGCTCGATGCGTTCTGGGATGTTGCCTAGTAAGGGTACACTCTCGACCTCCAATTTTGGAAATTCAGGCACTTGGACTGGCAGCTTCCTCAGAGTTATTGATTCCGGGATAGATTTTTCAGCCAAATTTTTCACCCCTGGTAACGTATCTGGCAACTGCGTCTTCTCGGCCAGGTTTCTAGTTCCTGGCAAATCTTCCGGAGGGCTCTGGAACTGCTCAAAGGGTAGAGACTTTTCTTCTAGATTCTTCACTCCCGGAAGTGCCGGTGTCGACAGAGACACTTCCTCCTCGTTATCGCCAGGTAACCCGTACCGTGCGAACGGCACACCGGGTGCGCCGGACACCACGTAGACGGCTAGAAGTACTAAGAATGCCTGGAGCAAAAGAAAAACAACATACAATATCCTCCTAGCTATAATAAACTATTACCAAGGCAAATTACGAATAAGCAGAAGGTAAAATTTTCAAACAGAAACTAGCATCAACTATTGTAGAATCAACAACGAGTATAAATTATTCCGGAAATAAACCTGTTTCTCTACCGAGCAGCTGATCGATCCCATAAGCCCGCTACGTCTATATATACATATATATTCATAAAACAAAAAGTTTACTCGTATCACTCGCCTCACTATTACCAACATCACGAAGTCAAAACTGAGTTCCATCATTCGTCACAGTCAATCAATCAAACGTAAATTGAAGTTACCGGCACCTTTTTCATGAATATATCATTCGGCAAGGAAGCACAACTTTCACTGTGCGTCAGTCATCGATTTTCATGAAAACCATTCGAAAATAGAAAAATACCACTTTCACCGGAAAAACTTTCCATAGCATGTAACAATCGTTCAGTGAATCGGCCGATAACGCTCAAGTCGAAGATTCATAAACAATACCGAATACTTTTCTCTTTCGCCAACTTCTCTCAGCGCAGCTTACCTTGACCATGTTCGGTTGAGGTGTAGCCTGCAACTATCCTCAGAATCCTCGATGACACTGTTATATATACCGTCACCGGTCTTACGACACCAATTTACATTTTATTTTCGTGCTTCTCCTGCGCCCCGGGGGAAATTTTCAATTTTGTTTTGTTAGAACAGGATTTTAATCCGTTTCCATCTATCGACTGTTACGTTCATTACCATTCGACGACATCAGGCCAGAGACCTCGCATCACTTACGCTTCTATATACTATCTATAGTCCGTTATCGTTAACTCGCTAAATATTTGCCAATGCGTCAAACCTTCCCTGCACGTTCGATCCGTCAAATTCTCCATGACGTTTCTCATTCCTTCTCCTTAAACTCATTAAGATACTTGGAGTGCTCTCGCTCGTTACCTCAAACAATAGAGTTCCGTTTACGAAATTGAAGCCTAAAAATCTCATTCGATGTAGCATCAACATTCCACTTACCAGGTAATGCTTAAGGAGCTGCGCGGTAAATATTTGTGTCATTGTAATATCGTAACGCTGACGGAGTGACGAATGACGGGACTTTTTGGACTATAAAACTTACGAGGTGCGAGTCTTCGGTTTGCGAATTCGTAAATCCTTCGAGCTACCAAGAATTGGCTGTCTTATAAATCATAGAGAGATTCGCGCGAGTCGTAGGCTGTTTCGTTTGGGAGCTACGAGTGACTTTTGGATATATGACTTTACTCTTTATTCGTTTCCAACAATGCCATTACTCAAGAGGTCTGGGTTTCTCAATTGGCAGAAAACTATTGACCCACCTTTGACTCAACGATTTGTCAATTTGGTAGAGATTTTTTGACTTTAAAATTTATTAATCCTCATCGACCAACACCGTTCGATTCTATGGAATAAAAAATATTTTTTAATAGATTTAGCAAATAGCCAAAGCAAGTTTTCCCTGTCTTTTGTATGCGTGGAAATGTTTTTTATTGCTTTCTCGAACGTCAGCTAGTCACGTTTTTCATGAGTCTTGAACGAGCCTTTTCTTTTCTTCCGTACTTCTGGTATATCTATATTTATCGAGCTTACATCGTTGCCGATATTTCATGCAATACGAATCACGTAAGAGAATTTTTTTTAGAATTCGGCAAGGTTATCGAGTGAAGATAAAATTGTATTTCTGGATCCTTCGTGCAATTAACTAGGCATCTGAGTAGACGTTACCCGCAGCGTCACGCGAAGGTGGA
This sequence comes from Calameuta pygmaea, assembly GCA_031762395.1. Lineage (NCBI taxonomy): Eukaryota > Metazoa > Arthropoda > Insecta > Hymenoptera > Cephidae > Calameuta > Calameuta pygmaea. The sequence continues at coordinate 794,548 of JASANN010000278.1, read as the reverse complement.
TCGTCAGTTTTTTCCTTTAAAAACCAAAAATTTAGATCCACAATGGAAAAACCATAAAAGGAGAAATTTGTGCAAAGGTCGGCCCGTGCCAGATTTCAATAGTTGGCCGAGATCGAAGTCTCTCGGATTATAAATCTCATCGATCCATAATCCTCCTGGCGACCACCGCGACTGCGTTTCTCAAATAATTCAAACGCCATTTCTCGCGGAGACGACGCCGCAGAATTATTGCTAAAAAAAATAACGTTGGCAATTGCCATTGCGAGCCTCGAGTGAAAATCGGCCAAAAGGCTGCCTATCGCAAGTAGAAGATCCAAGCGAAGATCGATGACGTAGGTGGCGCAAAACCGGTCTGCTTGAAAAGGGACGTAAGAAAGAAAATAAATGGACAAAGGGAATAAAAAGTGTCCCTCGGCAAAGAACCGGTATCGGAATCACCTATTGGCTCTTATAGACTCTACATTTATTTCGCATGTCGTGACGTAGTCGGGACTTGTGCAAAAATCAATGTTCTTATTTTATCCTTGATTTATTACTTTTTTTCCTTCGTATCGAGTGGCTCAAATGTACGTCGAATTTCACTACACGCTATGTTACTGTTGACCGTGAATCACGTGTGTTTACAAGGCCGAGCACGTGGCGATACGTGCAAATATTCACCAATCCCACCGAAGAAGATTCGCAACGCAGGAGACTGCCTATTGTCACGCGAGGACTCTTTTGCGAATACGAATCCACTCTGATAGTTAACTCGGCTACGGATACGATTATTAATAGTCTTCCTAGTCTCGTGAGTCTCTTGAGTCTCGTGAGTCAAGAACTGGCGACAGCAGCCGTAGGTGAATGATTCCGAATCGTCTCGGGAGTCTCTGCCAGTTCCCGAAGGAAGAGGGAATCCCGCGAAGGCCTTAGGCAACGCGCCAAAAACGTTTTCCTTTGTTTAGTACACAGAGCTTCCTACTATCGCGAATCCGCAATTCTGGGTACTTTTCTCTTGGCAGTATCGCACAGATTCTCTTTATACCTACTGGTCGTTATTTTCTATTATTTATTTGTCCATTCGATCTTGACCCACCTGTTGATTTATGGATAAGGATACGATTTGGAATTTATTTTTTTTTTTCAAGAATCTCTTATCATTACACGAGAAACAGCAGGCAGATAGAAATTGCAGATTATTAGGTTTCGTATTTCTCAGCACCTCGTCGCGATGCCGAGATAAATGAAAATAGACGATTTCAGGGAAAATCGTCTCCTCTGAATTTCATCGTTTTTCCACCTACGTGGGAAACGAAGCGGATGCTACGAATGTTTTTGTTAAATTAACTGATGACGCTGCCTGAGGTGTTACAAGAATTTTTAACTTAAGTAGTCGCTGCGACTGTCCTTCTTTTCGGAAGTTAAACTTTCGCCCTTGAATTTTAATTGATTCTTCAAATCTCGACGTAGGCTCAAACTTGTCAATGCTTCGGTTCTGAATTCCGCGATTATTGTTTTTTTAGCAATTTTAGAGAGTATGATCCTTACGTCATGGACCAGGCGGGGTCGATGATCTTATAAAAATGGAAATGAATGATTTGCCAAAAACAATTAATCATCATCTAAGACGTATAGCTATTGTTTGTACTTACTGTACACATTCGCGAAATACGCTTGTTTGCACTGTACAACACAAATGAAAACAAAATGAATCCGAACCCGAGGCAAATTCTGTTTTCAATATTTGAGTGAACCGAGGATCAGTTAGAAGCGACGGGCTAATCGTGCGGATCTTTGGAAAGGCGTAATAATATTTTAATAAAATTCTTAGTATCGCTGTTTCGCTCTGTAGCTACTGCTGGCTCTTCTGCGAAAAAGGTTTAGAATTGCTGTGCAATTCAATTTACGCGACCTGCTTGTTTCGCGAGGAAATAGATATCTGTCTCGAGGATAATTCAAGGCAACGACTTCAGTCTGCGGCTGAGTTCGAGAATTACGTTGTAAATACAGCCTTAAGGTAAGCTTTTGCTCGATCTAAATATTTCAAGAGAAATCGCGTTATTATTTTATCTCGCGAATATATCGACAGAATCTTCAAAGACGTTCTACGTCGATTTGAATCTTTAAACTTTGTCATTAAAATATTATGTACGATATTGTTAAAATCAAGCATTACGAAGTTTTAGGAACTTGCCTGAATTTATTTAAAATATTTTTAGATTACAAAAATTGTAATGGAGAATGATACGGAAATGAAATTAAAAACGAATTTAGATGTTTATGTTCCCGAAGAATTACACTCGAGTTCTATCTCGCCATCGACATCCGGTGCTTCGGATGCTGTGAGCTCAGCGGATTTTCCGTGGGAAAATATAGTGAATGAAAAGAGGCGTAAAAAGCTTGTGAAAAAAATGAAAATTATTTTCTATCCACAAAAAAATTACGCTTGTCTCAATATTCCGTCGCACGAATGCAAAATAGGTATCGCAAGTGATTTTCATTTCTACGTGATTACGCGACACGTACTTAATTCTCAGAAATATGTGTATGTCTTTGCAGATGCAGCATCCGAAAACTTTAACAAGGACTCCGGGAAAATTTATCATGAGGAATCTTCGAGTCCTACGGTTTTTGAATCTCCCGCAGATACATCAAGTTCCAGCGATAGCAATTACAGCTATAATCACTCGAGCGATAACAGCGAATCCGATAGCACAGAATTAGCGTCAACCTCCTCAAGCAATTTCACAAGCGGCTCGTGCGATTCGGATTATTCAGAAAATGAAACGATAAACTACAGAGAACACTGGAAAGTCAAGGAAGACTCGTGTATGGACGAGCAGATGGAAAATAGAAAGAGAGAAAATGCTACGGCATAAGGATAAACAATGTTCGACGTGAATAAGATAAGGCGTAACTCTGTATTTTTTTAATTAATAAATTTCAAATTAAAATTAAACACAAGCAAGGTCTGTTATCTGTTTCCCATTTGTACTTATCGAAAATATTTTTAAACTGAGGTACGGGCGAATTTTGAAACGGAAGAAAAAGTGACCTTTCGGAATCGAAGAAGCGGCAACCTGGCACACGTAGAAACTAACAGTGCCAATTGGGGTTTTGATTTGCGTTGCTGGTTTATTTAAGTACTTCTTGTCTAAACGAACAAATGTTTTCATAGCAATTTTCGGATTAATTATTGTCCGAGTTTTCAAGTGTTTATTGCGCGGACCTAAGAGTCTCTCTCGCGGGCGTCTCGAGGCTGCCTAGAAAAAAGAAACTAAAGCGAAAGATAACAAAACGAAAATTCAAGATAGACCGTGAGAAAGGATTTTCCTTAGTTTTTGTAAAAAAAAAAATATCCACGTTCAAATACGCTCGACGTCACTGAAAGATCTTTCCGGAAAGCAACGGTGAGCTAAAAATATGATTTTCAAGGAAATTCTCAAAATTTCTTATTCTATAATCGTGCCTTGTTTTCGCTCATTTTCCTTTATCCCACCAGCGCCGTAGCCGTAGAAGTCCTGAAAAAATGTGTTATCCTCGGCGAAACAAAAAAGTAAATGAAGAGGAGACGATTGGCAGTATCGAAAGAATCGTTAAGAAAGTGAATCGTTACGAGATTAAAAAATCGAAGCTTCCAGCGAATCGACCCAAGAATAAAGAAGGTACCAATCGCAAAAAAAAACAAGCTTTACGCACGGTAAATATTTAAATGATATTTTTCTTCCAGAAACCAAAAAGGATTCAACGGACTGTACGAGAGACGCAAAAAAGCGTCAAGAGTCGCGAGAAAGTCTTAGAAGACAAAGAAGAAATGCGCATCGAGATAAGAAAATGGCTAAAGCCCTTATCAAGCTCAGTTTTCTGTTCGTCAATGTGGCACGGCAATTGGGTCAGATCAAACGTAAGTAAGATGATTCCAATAAATTTATTCATTAAAACAACAGCCATTCCCTGTACACAGTGGACGGAAATTTTGATAAGATTTCGAAAAACGATTCCGAAGACGCAGCAAGTGCATCGTCCGATTACGATTCCTGCAGCTGCGAGACTTCCTGCAGTTGCACAGACTGCGACGAATACTCGGAATACAGTTCGGACTCTGACTCGAGCAGCGAAGAGTCATCTTCTTAGAGTTCATCAGGTTCTTCGAGTTCCTCTCTGGTTCGCCCGACGTCCCATCCGCAGAAAGTGCCGCAGAGTCTGCCAAGTGATGAGAATGTAAAATGGAGGGTGACATTTTCCCGGAAAACTCCGATACATTATATCGTGTGACTCATCGGAAGAATCAGCTCTGCTCTTTGATACGCAGAATCTTGAACTAAGGTCCAATTGCACCTCGTAAGATTTTATTTATGGCTCGAAAGTAGACCAATAAAAAATGATATGTAATAACAGTCACGCGCGCTAACAACTTTTTCATCTCTCGCTATAATGACGCACATTTCGCAGAAATCTATGAAAAAAAAATGAAAGCTGACGGTACGATTCGATTGCTCGGTGTATATTTTTGGAAATTGCTGATGGGTAATCTGACGCGTGACGTAGACCGAATGCGATACTTTGGCGAAGAAGAAGAAAATTTTCACGACTAAGACTCAGGAATTAGGTTTCCGTTTATTTGATACCTGTCAGATTTAGTAAGAGACCATCAGGTTTTCCCCTTAGGCCTTATCGCAGGTTACTTCAGCCCTGTAGATCTTCCAGGTTCTAATCAGGCCTCTAGGACATTTCAGCTAACGCTAACTATTCCGGTTATCCAATCCCTTGGAGACACGTGCTTACTTCCGCACGTCATCCCTTATCTCTGGACCATCCATTAAATGATCTTGGATCCGTCCTAGAAACAAACCGGAAACGTATCCAGACTTTTAGGGGTCAGCTACATCGACGATCGAACGATAACAGTAAAAAATTTCAAGGTCGTTAAAGACCTTTTTAACTTTCGAATGTAAAAAAAAAAACAGAAAATTCGACTACTGAATATTTGTAGAAACTTAAAGCTTCGAGAGCTTTTGGATGAAGCGTGAAATCATGTGGAACGTAAAAGTTTATTGATTGGAAATTGAATTTTTGATTCCTCCTGGGACTTTGAAAAATTGATCCCTGGCAAAGGATAGAATCGTATCCGTTAAGAAAATTGTGCTGGCGCGATGAATTTCATCAGGCGGTATTCGCCGGCAGCGTGTCTACGTCTGCGCGACGACGTCGGGTCTATAAAAGCGACGCAGGTCGTCGTGACGCCTCCAGACGCGAGATACGCGCATCGTTGAAAATGTGACCGAGCATTCGCTCCCTAAATTATGTAACGATTTGTTGTTTCACGTTACAATAGCAAGTGTTACCGATACGTAATCGTTATCGTGCAAAAGTTAAATATCGTTGAACGTGAAATATTTGCGAACAGGAATTCAATGACAACTGATAAGACACCATAAGCAATCCTTACATGAAAATTCGCGAATTTTCGTATAAACTATTTTCGAAAACACGCACTTCCACAGTGACGATGTAATAAGGATTCGTTGACTGGATAGTTTATTTTAATTAAGAAAAAAACAAATCAGTGACTTCCAACTGGGATAGCAGAATCATCGAAACTCAAGAGGGTCCAGTAATACAAAGACGTCGATAACATTGGAGAAGAATTGGTGACCAGGCATCTTGTCCCAAGGACATAGTAGTAAGTATCGATTGATTATTAATTAATTATCGAATAACAATGATTTTACGCGAAGCTTATAGATTTGGCAACTGGGCTTTCGGCCGGGCTGCTCTGGTCTCTTAGTTCGGTTCTAATCGATCGTTGCACCCTGCTTCTGGAGTCGGGAGATTCTCACTTGCTTCTTATCTCGCTGTGACAATACGACGCAGCACGTGTTCGTGTAATTATAAATAGAAAAAAAAAAGAAAGAGCAACGTACGCAGAAACCGGGTTTGTCACGTGTCCCTCGGATAAATGAGTATCTTAATATACTGGAGAGCAGATGAAGTTCGCCGATAGTCTCGGCGAAGCACTCGTTTGGGTGGTTGCAAAAAATAAACTAGTCGCTCTGGTCTTTCCTTCCGAGCCGTGAAACCGACTGAAGTGACATTAACGACGTTCTTATTGCCAGCCTCCGTATACCCCAGATACACATAGATAAGAATGAATGTAAGTAATGGGATTTGATTCGTCCAGAAAAAGATAGCAGACATTACTTTTATGTAAATACGAAATTCAAATCGGATAAAGGAGAGTCCACAATACCCTTTAATAAAATAGATATTTACAGTCGATCAAGATACCACCTACACTGTACGATTAGGTCGATTGGATTTTACGAGAAAAAAAAATGGGTAAAGGACAAAAAAAAATATTTAAAATAAGTATATCCCATCACGTTCGTAAATTTTTTTTCCACGCGTATTACGATCTGAGAAAATGGAAAACTGCTCGTCCTAGGCTCGAACCACGAGAGCTGCTTCGGATATTTCAATGGTGGCTGAAATAAGGGACGCGAGTAGCTGGGTCGTCAACTTCGCGAGCAAATCCTGATTTGGTATTCTAATACACTTATGGCATTGAGGGTGAGTGAAATTCCCATGCGGAGTGGCTGTTCCTTCGGGGAATACGGGGAACGAGCCTTCGCTGACTACGTAGGCGAAACTCGTCCTCGGTAAATTGAGTTCGATTAGAAACTATAAATAACAGCCACCCCCGCTGTCAAGGGTAATATTTAAATAAGGTATGTCGACTTCCACCTACGTCCTTACATGGCTGCTCGATAGATGTTCGTAATATCGGTCGACTCGTGTGCTCGTACGGCGGTTGACTTTTATAGAGGCTCTAAAAAAGTCCGAGATATCTTAACGAGGACCTTTTCCTGAATGTATCCTGACGCAAGTAAAGCCTGTCTAACGAAATATTCTTGTACATTGAAATTCGACACTGTATTAAGATTCGGCTTGCTGGCACGAATGCAACGGCATTACCCAAGGCGAGGTCCTTGCTATTGATCTGGCCGCTCTAAAGGTCTTGGGTTCACCCGGCCACCCCCTACCCGCGCGAATCCACACACAGCCAAAAGGCTCCCCTTAAACGGGGGTAACTCTGTGTACATAGTTCTGCGCGCAACGACGTTCAAACTATTTTTGGCATTGGTCCAGGATCCTCCGTTCGAGCACAGTTCCTCCCATTGTACGAAGATGATCGTCAGTGCTTGTTACTTGCTGGCAATAAGACACCAATAAATCGTGCCGATTCGCATGATTTAGGGATTTTCAGTTTTCGCAGGCCAATTCTGCCTGACGGTTGATGGACTTTTTGGTGATTTACTGCTTTCCTAGGAAACATTAACAGGAGAGGAGTATAGGCGCACAATGAGGATTGAGAAGCCAAGGGGAGGAAATTGGAGTAAGATTGATAGACATGGGGAAAAGTAAATTCGCATGAAGCAACCTCAGAGCAGCACAGTGACTGACCCAAAGAAACGGGCTGTAAATAAATATAGGATCATTGGGGATTGGGACATCGCGCCAGTTTGCATTAATAACACGCAAGGAGGAATCAACACACCCTGCAATTTCTTGGACGATTAACTATTTTCGTACTGCTAATAACGCAGTGCTCAGAGCCCTTCCCTTGCCCATATCTCATCCCTTCCTCTAGCTATGCAAATTCATCTCCGTCTCATACTCCCCCTCCGACCCCCAAATCACCCCCTCCTCGTGTATCTGTCTCTCCAACACCAACTTCCACATTCCACTTTCTCGCATTTTCTTACTTCAAACGCGTCCCTGCTCCACATTCCCATGTTCCAACTCCCATTTCTGACATCCAACTCCAACGTTCCGCATTCTAATTTTCAACTTTCGGAATTCCCATATTCCATGCTTCAACTCCAACTTTCAATTTTCCAAGTATCACCTTTCCTGCTGCCAAGTTTGCAATTTTTTCAAATTTCCATCTTCCATTTACTGATTTCATACTGAAATCATTTGCGCAAGTCTGAGCCATCGGGTGCTTATATAATCCCTTAGTCTACAGGAAGTCCAGGACACGTTGAAAGATGCAGGAGGCAGACGTGGCTGATGAGGAAATTAATCGAGCTACTTATCCTTTTCCTGGGAAAAAAAAAAAGAGCAAATTGTTCCTTCTGGTCGTGAGCAGGTTCGCTGCAAATAGGCGCACCGGTAGTTGTCCAGTGAGGCAGCCTGGCTGCTCTCTTGGAATCTTCCGAATCTAAATGGACGGACAGATAAATCTTGACTCTTGGAAAATGTCCGTAACGCTTCACACGGGAGGCCTGTGTATTATCTTGTCTAATGTGTTTCTATGCACGTCCCACGTGTACAAGATGTTCCTCGAACTGTTTGCAGAAATGACTAGATCGATAGAATAGAACGATACGATTTCAACATTTGGCATTGATCGTGAAGATGGAGATTGATCAGAACACGCGCCTGGCCTTGCACGTGTGTTCTCTTCAGCTAAGATACCATTGACTCTGTCTATACTGAAATTCGGTCTGACGTGAGAGTCTGCCTGCGATAGGACGGAACCTGTTGCGGGAAATGATTTGCCCCGTTAGCGAACATTGTTATGCGAATCGATTGTTTCGGTAAACTGCGAGCGTATGACGCAACGATGACGCGTTTCTATATCGATTTTCTTGCGAAACATTGCCTACCGGAGCGGTCCGATAACACAATCGAGAGGAGGTGTTATCGTCAGGGCAACCGGATTACGTTATGACCCTGTTAAACTTTGAGTAATTAGTCGGATGATTGATTAATTAAAACAATTTGTTCCTACCCCTTGTTTGATTACAGATGAAGCTGCACGAGAAAAAGGAATCCGGTATCCACCGGGTGCAGGAGGTTCCACTCAAGGAGTTGGACCTCACCAAGGAGTACAATGTTGAGATGACGCTGGGAGAGGGTAGTTTTGCGAAGGTCCTTCTGGCAATGCACAGGCGGACGCAGACCAGGGTGGTCCTCAAAGCTGTGCACCAGGAACTGACGACGGAGAAGGACTTCTTCAGGGAGTTTCATTACTCTTATCATCTGAGTCCACATCCGAATATTCTAAGCTCGTACGCGGTAGCGTTCAAGGCCGAGAAGTGCTACATATTCGCCCAGGAATATGCGCCCTTCGGTGACCTGGCTCGTAACGTCAAAGCCGGAGGACTCAGAGAGGACGTCTGCAAGAAGATGGCCGAACAGTTGGCGTCAGCATTGGACTTTTTACATTCTAAACAACTGGCCCACAGGGACGTCAAGCTGGAGAACATCCTGGTGTTCGCGCCGGACATGTCCAAATTCAAGCTCTGCGACTTTGGCTGCACGAAGAAGGAAGGCACCCTGGTGAACAAGATCCGCTGCACCTGGGTCCCATTCCTACCGCCTGAAATTCATGAGGTCATCAAAAACGAGAGATACACCTGTAAGAGGAGCGCTGATTGTTGGCAATTCGGTATCGTTTTGTTTGTATGCCTGACTGGAAATCCACCATGGCAGAGCGCTGACCTCATCCAGGATCCCGATTACTCAGGCTTCCAGAGGTGGCTCAAAAGGAGGACCACCAAGATACCTCCGATGTTCAGACGGTTTACTCCGCGACTTCTGCGCTACTTCCGACGCATCTTTGAACACAAACCTGAGAAACGCGCGAGCGTCACGGAAATCAACAAGTACCTGAAAGACTCCTGGTGTGTGAGCAAGCTCAGCCATAGCGCCACTTCGACGTCGGTCGACGTCAGCGAGAGTCTGGCCAAACGGGGTGACTCTCTACTCTACCTGAACACCCTCGTCGATGACAAGAGCAACGTCGATGAGAACAAGAACAAGTTCCGCAAGTTGCTTAACAGTTACGGTCTGGAAACGACCGTGGACCAGAAGGTGGTAACCAAGAGGATCTGGGAGTGGGTGATGCAATGTGATTCGAACATGGGTGAGCCAGGATTGATCGGTGGATTGAATAACGAACCCATGTGAGGGATGGCTAGGTCCGCGAGTGAACCAATCCTAAGGGCTAATCGTCACGAGCGAAAGTTCAGCTACTGTGGCGACATCATCACGGTAAAACCACAAGAGTGAAAGCTTCGTGGCTGAAGCCTGATGACGCCTTGAACTCTCAAATTCTCGCACTCTGCATTACGATCTTTCGTCCAAAAATATTTTTTTCCAAATTTTGGATGATGGCTCGTGTAACATTCTAAAATGTATATGTACCCTGGAATAATCGTGATATCTTAGAGACACTCGAACGACGAAGTAGCTCTCTTTTTTCTTCTCTAAATAAGTGATACTTAGACTGTAGTAGTTTACCTGAGAACCCAACAAGGTCGTAAATCGTTAGAGTGCGAATGCTGCTGAATGTCTAATCGTACAGTACGAAAGTCCATGAGGAGTGACAATGAAAGCGTGCGTGGAACGAAGCAGTATGATTTTAATGAATAAGGAAATAAGAAAAATTAATTAATAAAAAAATTAGTTACGGCCATAGACTGCTCCGGTTGTACCCGTTGCGGGTTATAGAGACAATAACATTTCCATAATTTAGAGTACGATAATTTAATTTAACGATAACTCGAATTCGTATTGATCGCGCACTGGCCTTATATAACGTCTAACCATGTCTTACACGAGTGCAGAAATACGTGTGGACCGAAACTCTTCATCGCATCCACGCTCCAGTTCCTCGACGATCATTTATTCTCTATGAAATCCGTCGGGGGAGCATCAAGCCGAGGTAAACAAAGTCTATTAGGGCAAACGAGAAAAAAAAAAGAAAATCGAATTACGAGCCCCTGCCAACTAAGAAGGTGTCGACACGCTGGATGAGCTGTACCTTGATCGTCGTTAACGTAGTAGAAAGCCGCGTATACCATATATACATATATTCTTGTAGAAGTTTATGTAGTAGATGTTTAGACAGGATAGCGATATAATTTTACATGGACGATGTAAATAATTCTTATCTTAATGAAAAAAAAAAAAAAAAAAAAAAAAAAAAGAAAAAAAGGAGCCCATACGTCTCCTGGAGCTCGCAATTCGTCGGAACCAGTCGGTCAGCGGATGAACTTTGACACAGTAAATTTTTTCTTGAAAAGCAAAGATCAAGGTAAATAAATTGAACCGCGAGCTCCATGGAATATTAGACATAAGTAGAGCATATATATATATATATTATTTCATATAAAAGTTTAGATTGGATGTTAGAGACACGAGGTGATGAACACCTTGTCGACCGTCCTCCGATTGGTATACATACCCATGTATCCATGCTGTCCTATATATGTACATATTATATATACACAGAATATCTATATACACGTAGGTATACGTTAATCTGCATATACACGTAGCTAGTGAGATTTTGGGAAAAATAGATAAGAATTAGGGGAGGGGGGGGAGGAGATAAAAAAAATGAAGGAACATAGTGGATCATTTTCATAGTGTTTACGGAAGAAGAGATATTTGGATTGGGAGCCGACTTGCGCGCGTTTCGAACGTTTATTAGTTTACTGGATGTCTACGTACATACGTTTATACATTTGTACGTTTACAGATGCGATCTCAGAGATACAACGTATTACCTTAAAATTCGATCGAGAATTCACGCGGCGGGTTTCCCCATTGGCGTAAGTCAAATCATTTCCGACTCTGATGTCTATTTGTGTTAAGGAAGATTGTTTTTGTATATACTGAGAATAAACGTTAACATTGTAAGAAATGATTTATCCTGAATTTCTGCTTATCGACATTCTTTTACATGCAAAACGTGCCGAGCTGTCCCGAAAGGTGCATTTCAATTTCCTTTGCCATTTTCAAAGACAGAGATACGAAGACGATTGGATGTTTTTCCAGTGCCTGATTCTGTTCGCTGTGTGTAAAAAAGGAGAGAAGGACTGGCGAAGAATCGTTAAAAGTGACGTAAAACAGTTGAGAAAAGTATCAATTAGCATAATTGAGTATATTTTCGGGAAGGAGTCATTTCGAGGGTCGTCCTTCGTTTCTTTATCAGTCTCACTCTATGTCTGTCTCTTTTTATCTCGCGAAGGAATTGTCGAGTGGGTGGCTGGAGGTGTTGCCATGACGACGGAGCCTAGATACCCGGGATTCGAAGCTCCGACGGGCGTCGGGGAAACCCCTTTTTTAACTGAACCACCCCCCAACCCTCCCTGAATACTCCTGATCGACCCCCTCCGTTTCCGCGACATTCCTGTAACAGCGGAACGTAATATCATAGGAACAGTCCTAGCTGAGGTGCTGCCTCTAATCATTTTGACTATCGATAACTGGCTACGCGAAGCTACGTACAGTAAGTCTTAATATAACTACTCGGCAGGTACAGATATACTACGTTCATCCAGAGTTCGTACAGCCACGTCTAATTGCACGAAACTTTGAGGAAGTTCGAGTCAACCTTGGGAGCGAAAAGACTAGGACCCTGGCTGAAAGCGACCTCTGACCTTTCTTTACCCGGTCTGTACTCACGACCAGCCGATGAATCCAGGCTGCATCTAATTGGATCTTGTCGGGAGACGAGGTCGCTATTGCACGAAGTTAGCAGCGAGCCCGTTAACAATATTCAGCAATGCAATTACAGTCGCTGGCTGCTTGTTGATTACATTGTTGTTGGAAATGTCAGGAGGCGACGAAGACGTTAAACCAGGGTTCAGGTAGAAGAGGGAGAAAGTGGCACGACGTCGCGTGGAAAGTATCGCCTCCTCGTCCTTTGGGATCCTCGACTGCGTCACCCTTCGCTATAACCAGGGGATGACAATAGGGCATAAAATGTCTAAAGCCCCTTTGTCGCTTTCTCGTGACGTCTACCGCAAACCCAAAGGCACCCTTCTCTCGCGAAGGTAACGTTAAGGCTCCGTCCACACGGCCCACGTCAGGCTCGCCAGAAATAACCTGCCGCTCTAGAAGAAGTTGCAGGTCGCGTGTGCGGCTTTAAGGCAAGCGCGCAATGTACGCGCGTTACAGAAATATTAAACAATGAGAGAAGTAGGAAGATTTCTCGGAACAAGGTTAAATATAGTGACTGTACTCCTGGTACTGCGTCCCGGCGTCCCGACGTCCCTTGGGGCTGTTTCGCTTCTTCACGAGACTTTTCTCCCCTTTATATTTTACTCTTTTTTTTCTTCGTCTATTCTCACCCCTCGCTTCTATCACGTTCGCCCTCGCAATAAGTTAGCGTTCCGAGCCACGCCCACGCACTCGCTAACCTGACGAGTTCAGAGGGTGCGGGAAGTGGGGTTGGAAACTAAGAAGAAAAAAAAAAAAGTAAACCACTGATCAAGATCCTCCAGAATTATGTTCACGAAGCATTTGCTCTCATGGAAGATGTCTCTCTGTCGGACGGAAGCAATAAGATAAAAGAGTTACGCGAGACACACGAGTCACTTAAAAATAGTTATCCATTACGGGTCTGTAGGAAAAGTCGTATACACTGTTTTAGATACTCTGGTGTCTTTACGACTTCCCTCCTGACTGGTCATTAGAAAGTTTCCTCGTCAAACTCATCAATTCAATAGAAACTGTTTCTTCTTCGAAATTTCATATTCTCCGTTCAATAAAGTCGAGTACTCTGCCTCCAATTGATTCAGTTACGGCTGGCACTTTCGATGCTCGTAACTCTCGATTGGCCGAGTGTATAAGCATAATTCGGCAGTGGGTTTCGGTTAATTCCCTGATAAAGTTTACTCGTGAAGAAGTTTAAGTTTTGCTACCTGGCAGTACTTTCAGCCGGGTTTACAAAAGAAGCTGAATAATATTGGCTCGGTTAACAAGCTCACAAATCGTGACTGGGCTATTTCACGAGTGTGAAATTACCCGCGCAGTCGCACGTAACGCACCGAACCAGATAACTCACGCTCGCGTCGCGGTGGTCAGTTGCAGTTGCGTTTCGTTATCTTCTGTGTATTTCGAGGTCCACCCATGCTATTCGTGGTCGGCGATGGTTTATTCTTAGCTTGTGTTTTGACAAGCATTCGAAACTAAACTGGCAGCCTATACAACCAGAACATATTATCTTGTATATCAGAAAGAGTATTTCATGGGAACGTCGCTATTGCTTCGTTCATTTTAAATTTATTCTTTTCTATAACGACACCCATATTTTTTTACCTCAAATTTGCTTTTTCATATATACATATATAGATAAGTCGTGATCCGATAAAAAAATTTCTCCGACGAATCTCCAGAATTAATCGATCGGCACGATAGACAATGACAAAATTTGGCATCGTCCACACCGACGCTCGTTGCTCGGAATCCTCCTAATCGGTATCAAATCTACCAACAGATGTCTCAATATTTAATTCCTTGGTCCGATTTGCGTAATCGACTCGTCAAACTTTTTTGTTCTTTTCATTATTCCCCTAAAAAAAATGTCCCCAGTCCTATTTAACAGGGATCGACGATCCAACGGCCCTTGGTTATTTTCGTTAGTTATTTACTATTTATACATAATACGGACAATGTTCGACTTCCATCAGTCGACTCGCTGCGTGGCATCGGTTGCGCCAATATTTAACCACTCTGCGCCCGATGCAGTTCAGTATTTCTGTGGAGGCTGGTTTCGTTTTACGAGGTTGCTTTATTCGCGTGACGTCAAGACGCCGCAGCAGGATGCGCCCGATGGGAAGAAGGAGAAGCGCGGCTTTCGATCATTAATGCCCGTTCACACCGTTTACCATCAGAGAGTCTGCCCGGGGGTTCAAGAGACTTCGATGCTCCCGAGAATCTAACCTTAATTAAATGCATCGCACTCGTCCCAAGTCTCCCACGTATCGTTATCGTATCTCTCAATCTTTGGCAAAACGACCACCCGAAGTTATTTCTCCGTCTCTCGCGCCTCTTTATCCGACTAAGTGAAACGTAAAGACGTAGAATTTACCGAAGAGGCTTTTTCTATTTATTTAAACGTCGCGTGGGACGCGGCTCATCGGTGCTTCCAAGAAAACACGGGAGACAACGTGTCTCTGATCGCCGTCTTACTGCGAGATTCGCATAACTTTTGGGCGGCTTTACAAGAGATCGGTGGCCACTGACATAACAATCCTTACCGGGAAGACGTTAACAGACCTGGTTTCTTCGATCTCTCGTTCGGTCTGTGATCGACTGCGCATTAAATTTCTTTAAAACATCCAAGAGACAAAAGTCGACCTCGTGGGAGGATTTTTCAGTTTAACAGGAAAAATAAAATAAAAGTGGAAAATGGACGCAACCCTGACACGATTTGTCGTCACGTGCTATATTAAACGAACCGAATCGAAATTTCGTTATACGTCGTGGAATTATCATTTTTCATCTTGTCCGCGGGAAAGGGGGAAACAAAAAAATAAAATAGAGAGAGAGAGAGCGAAGCAAAAAAAAATTAAATTTATAAGAAAAAGACAGAAACGCCAACTACGAAGTTAAGCGAGACGCGCGTTCACGAAATTGAAAGATATATAGGAAAACTTCTGTCCGCTAAGATATTTATTTATTACGAGTATTATTCTTAGATCAAAGAGAAAAAAAAAAGAGCGTCACCTATCTGCTAGGTTCAATTAGACGCATCGTAATTTACCACCAAACGTCTTCATCGCGACGTATTAACTTTTTCGTGCTTTACGTCCTGTCTAAAATAGCTACTCGAATGTGAATTGAAGTGAATTTCCCTCTCTCCTCATTCGCCCTGCACTCGCTGCATCAATTCTCGAATTATCCAGGTGCTCGAGTAATTATTAATGCCGCGAAGGAGGCGAGTCAGGGATGTCGTCATCCATCCCAATACTCCCTGCGTTACATAAAGGTTTAATTCCGTGAAATTATATTAGTTTAGTATCGGTGAATCTGGGACACTGGGTACTAAAATATGTCACCTGTCGTCGTTTAGGACCGGATGGAAGGTAAGTGTGCGCTGCGACAGCTTGCCAAAATTATCCGACTATTACTGGTACACCCGGTAGATATCAATTGGAAAATCATGTAAGGCCATTCGACTTGCAATACCTGAACAGATTGAACATTTAAGGTGGACGTCCTAGGGATCGACGATACGTGCTTTGACTGTAGCAAAATCTACAGTGTGATGCGACAACTGTCGATCCCTGGTAAATTGGTCCACGACTGAGACGTCAACTCAGTCTGCCATTAGTGGCCGACGGTATCGAATATAGAAAATTGAGTAAAATTCTATTTTTATATTAGCAGCAATAGATTCTGATTCATCGTGACAACCAGAAAGACTATTGCCACCGATGTGTTCTGTGATTTTCAAATCAAACATTTTTTTTATATCCACTAAAAAAAAAACCACAAAATTTTACACGGCTTCGTTATTTTAAAGACAACGTAAAATGCAGCTGACACGAAAGCAGTGCCACTTTCAGAAAATTTATGTGAACGTATTTTCCAAAATGTTTTTCTCGAAAATCCACACTGCGTCTTTTGCGTATACCGATGCTGGGTATATTGAATGAAATTTTGCTCCAAATAAAAAAACAAGTGGTTGATTTAAAAGGTTCAATTTTCATTAAAATCCAAAGAGATTATCGACCAGGGCAAAAAATTGTGATAAATAGGTCTAACCTGACGTGGATGGTGAAGCTGCAAAATGGAAAGTATTTAAGTGCAGATTCCGAAGGAAAGTTCATTAGAGAGAGAAAAGGGAGAGAGGAGGGATGAACGGGAAGTCAATAAAGTTATTTCATTTGCGAGGGGGGGAAAAAAAGGCGTCCTGAGAATCGGCTGGTGTCGCGCGAGACTTTCGCGCGAGTACTCATTAGAGCGACAATTTCTGAGAGCACAAGCTCCCGGAATTGAAACTAACGACTGGTGATAAAAATTTGCGTGACGATGTCAGAGCGAAGGGAAGAAGAAGAGTGAAGAAAGTGTAGCGAAAGAGAATATTTTTTGAGTGATAAGTATAAAGAAGCCAGTTCAAAGCCGCCTTAATCTCGGCATACGGGGGTGATCGTACCTTTGAAACACGGGTAGGACTGAAATCAGCCCTTAATTATTAGTTCAGTCTCTTTTTGGGGATAGCGACGTAAAAGGTCCTCAGAGAATGAGAAACGCTCTGATATTGACTGGTTGGCTCGAAGAAGTCGGACGAAATAAATGAAGGTCTTGAAACGAGTAGCTACCCTTGGCCACCCCCCACCACCACCACCCCTAGTTGGATGGCGGGTATGTGGTCACCCTGAAAAATCTGGTTAAGGGATGGAAGAAGGAAGGGGGGATGGGTGAGGGCTATTTCGGGCGAAGCTTAATATTTGATGCCGGCAGGTTGGTTGTCGACCGATCTAAAAATACAGAATCAATACTGCGCGAGGTTGAGGTACGCGGAAGGTAAAGCGATGTAAAGAGTCCAGTTCATCCACCGAAACGAATGGGGATGATAATTTAATCATATATATTCTGTACCTTTACGCATCGAGTCTTGTGCAAAAGCAATTTTGCAAATAGAAAGAATCGATGCATAAAAATCTTGAGGAAAATAGCGCTAGGATATTCCGGGCTTTGCAATTGGAATTGAAGAACTCAGGCTGGGTGACCCGAGCGCTTTGGCTATAGACAAACCTACAGTAAAGAGAATGAGAGAAAAAGAGTCAAGAGCAAAGCGCTCCGGAAAGCAATGTCAAGAGCGTCTATTCCAGGCCATGCAACATTGCTACTTAAAATTTTGAGAATGCGTAAAAGTAGCCTTTATAGATTCTCATCGAACGGTTCGTTAAGTCGCCACAGAATTTTTCATTTTCGGAATCTTTTTCACGATCGTTAATAAAATTTGGAATTTTTTGGAAATTACGTCATTAACACTGGCCAATCTTCATCATTCGAGAGAGACACTTGATAGAGTAGGCAGACTCTCTCTCTCTCTCTCTCTCTATGGAATTCCACGTTACATACGTAGCGAATTGAAAAATTACACTGGATTGGTAGCTGCCGAGAAGTCGGTTTTGTGGCTCGAACTATATCAGGCAACGGCAAACAGCAATAGACTTAAACTTCCCTTGTGATAATTTGCAGTTTAGGAACCAACTAATATTTTCATGCCTGCTTTTATCCCGATGCCAGATTTCACGAATCCACTTATTGCTGTTTTGCACTTGACTCGAGAAAGATTCGCATATTCGACTAAATTGCCGAGGCGGTTTTTCCTTTGATAGCTAAAAGTGTGTAAGAACGAAAAGCGCTAGCGGCTGATAAATAAATCTTGTTGGTAGGTAACGCCTTGCCCCGAGATCCGACATGCCTCCTAGCATGCTGGCTGTGACCGTTGAAAAATTTTCTACTGCGCAGAAACCGTCTAATATTAGCTAATGAGTCTCTGGAAATTTTGCAATGTGCCACCAGCGGCGAATATGTCGAATATTTCGTGGTTTGTTTGGTACACCATCTTGTTTTCCCTGGTACAGTCTATGCGATTCTATCAATATACTGGAGTTTTATTTCATGTGTCGATCGAACAGAAAGAAAGATTCTACCGTAGCTGAGAAGAAAGACTTTCTCATCTTGAAAATCTAATGATCCGGATGCTGGAATGAAAACTTAAGGGTGGCATCGCTTTTACTTACGGTTCACATAACGAGCACGAACCCCTTGCGTGATGCAGAGCTAAAAAGGTCTACCAGTCTGACGTCAGTGACGTGACGTCATTCGTCTCCAGAGAGGGTGGCATAATCGTTTGGGAACAATGCGCAGGGGTAGCGTTAAGGGTAGAAGCGTCTAGATCCACGCAATTACGTTACAATTATGCGGTAGGAATACGTAATGAGCAAAATAGATAAGAACAATTTAAACAGTGTATTGAAAATTACGAAAAAAAAAAAAAAACATATGGATCACGTACTTTTGTCAGGCGACGTATAGATTTGGCCAAGAAGGATCTGCCGAAATGATATTTTGAAGAAGAATAAGAAAATTATTATGGATTTCAAGAAATTTACAACTTGCTTAACTTTCATTCGTCTACGGTGAATTTTTGGAATTTTCATAAGTTTAACAGGCAGGGCAGATCTGCGTTAATTCCTTGGAGTTTCAGAAGCGACAATTAGAAAGGAAATGAGTCCGTGGAGGATAATGAATTTCAAGACTTCGAAGAATTCGGCATCGGATAGGTAAGTAAGATCGAGATGAATAAAAGTGGTCAAAAGGAAAGTAAGGAGCAAGGATGGGAGAATGGGAGGTTGGAAGGTAAGAAGAGGGCTTCTTCCAGGAGGGTTGATGACGTCAGAATCGTCATGGCAACTCGCCGTAGGCTTACGTCCTACTCAGGTTATTTCCAGTCCCATTCTTCTCTCCCTCGGAGGCTTTGATTGTTTCGCTTATTCCCAGGAGAACAAAGCAGGACGAGGCGACAGGAAAAAAAGTGCCGCACGAGAAGATAAAAGTGAAAATTGACCGAATGGATTTTGAAAAATTTTGATACAGGATATAGATACGTTGGACTAGATCGAAGCTCGTGATTTTACGTGTTTCTATCGGGAAATTCTTCGCCTAGGCCGACTACGTTCTCTGTACAAAAATACACTCGTATTTTGCTCGTACTATTTTTGGAAAATCATGATACGTTTCAGGATTTAAAAATTCTCACGATTTCTTTGAGACGTTAAATTCCTTTTTTAAAGAACACTTTTTTTTTTAGAATAAATGACAAATCAAAGGAAAAAAATGTTTTCTAAAAAGATTTAAAATTGTATTTAAAGGAAACAAAAGGATCTTTTTGTTTTTTTCAAAGCTGAGAATTACAGTTTATTTTTATCTAGTCATAATATATGTGTTCGTGGAAAACTGCAGAACAAGGATGATGGGACCGGAAGCAAACATTTGCCCAACCTGTATGATTCATCTTTCGATTGTTTGTTTCGGCTGTTTGAAGATCCTAGCCGTGATCCTAAAATATCTGAGCTCAAATTATGGGTTCTCGTTAATGATTTGTAATTATTCGGGATCTCGTTATTAATAGCCATCGGAAAGTCGTAAACTCGCAACTGCTCTATTAATAAAGAACATCTCAATTTTAGGAGCATCTTCCGCTCACGTGTCTCATCGCGAATAACGAATTTCGGATATTGATGACCCTTCGATCGACGTTCGTTTTGTCGTGTGTAGGCAAATATAGAAAAAAAAAAAAAAGAAACAATAAATTGTCTGACAAACCTGACATCTTTTCCATGAAACATTTTTCCAAAATATCGAATACTCATTTTCCAGCCCATATAAAGTTCTGCAATGTATTTTAGCATTTTCTCTAGATCAAAGAGAACAATCTTCTCTTTTTATG
Organism: Calameuta pygmaea; assembly: GCA_031762395.1. NCBI lineage: Eukaryota > Metazoa > Arthropoda > Insecta > Hymenoptera > Cephidae > Calameuta > Calameuta pygmaea. Next base: position 774,297 of record JASANN010000278.1, on the reverse strand, counting down.
AACCGAATTACCTGACCTTGTATTCGCTGATTGACATGTTTTCTTTCTTCTTCCAATCTACCGACCCCACACCCAACCCAAATCCCTGCTGAGTCTCTCTAATTTCATTGGTTATCTACGGGAAATTGCTCTGACGAATCTAATCTTATCGTAGACCATGGTCCAGTGTGGTATCAAAGAAAACAAAAACAAATAACAAATTAGTATAGAAAAATTATATTTATCATCGTCAGGGTATAACACAACTTCGAATCTTATATGCACTCAGTTACCGAACCGTTGCTTGAAAAAAAAAAATAATCAGTTCTTTTCGTTATCGGCGTTCAAGGAGAGCCAGATTTTTGAAAACTCCGCGACGAAAGGCTCGACGATCTTCTTCTCGTTGGTAACTATTATGTTATCAAAATTTCCGTTTAAAGCCTGCATGGTCCAATTGAGACTTCCGGTTAATAAGAGGCTTCCGTCCACAATGGCAAATTTATGGTGCATCATGTAGGGCGAACGCTTTAATCTAAGACTGATCCCTAAGAGCATGACGTAATATTAATATAATAAGAATATAGCTTGTAACATAGAAAATATTTGATCGAGTATTATTAATCGAACGAAACTACCTGCTTTATGAAACATCAAAAGAGGATTTCGACCGCCATTGTTTTCCGCCATTGTCGCGTCTAATATAATTCGAATTTTTACGTTTCTTTTATGCGCGTTGACCACGGCTCTAGCAAGATCCTCACACGTCATCAGGTAGACACAGACATCGAGCGTCTTCTTCGAAGAATTTAGGTGAGCAATTATCCGCCTTCAAAAAGACATTCTAGTTACTCCTACTATATTATATTGTCATTTTGGTATATCTTACTTCAAACTAGCGACAGCACAGTTTGGCTTTTTGCAAGGAATTCTAGTATTTACGTGCGCCCGACAAAGAGCTGATTCTTCGGAAAAGAAAAGAACCTCGTGCACCGCTGTTTCACTTTTCGCGGCGTCGCGATGCCTTTTGTATAACTGCCAGACGAATTCCGACACTACTGCACCGATAACGATTATTGCAGTTGCATTTACTAGATCGCTGATCGTCATGTTCTTCTTTATAATATAACTGTGGAATGAGATTTCTGGATTTAGCTTTCGTGGAATGTGCCAAATTCTAGCAATCTCGCAAATATCCATGAGTTTATCTATTAATCAATCGTTAAGACTATTAGTGCCAATCTTATCTCGGATCTTAACCTTTGCTCTGTTTTGTCTAAAAGTATAACCTATTGAAGGTATTTATTTTTTTTTCTGTGAATTAGGATAGATTCTGGTTTACTAAGTATCAATACTGGATTTTATTAAGTTAAATTAAATATGAGATTCGTCAATAGGTTAGGACCACGTCTAAGCATCGCTTCCTGCCGTCGGTTCTTCTTAGAATTGTTTGAATTCATACAACCAGTAAAGGTTGATATAAGAATTGTGTCAATATATAATATATAGTGATTAAATACGTGATATGAGAGATATAAGATGTTATAAGAACGTCATCTTACCAAACTCGTTCAACTGACTCCTAAAATTAAGCACAACTCGTACCTACTGCTACCTGCGCTATCAACAGTTCGATCGGACTGTGTGTGTTTTGCGTCCCTTGTACGACTGGAGATGTACGACTTTGCTAATCGTTTATTCTAAGCAAATGCTGCTTTTTCTGACTAAAAAGTATTAATTCACTGTTTTACTATGTCACGGTTCGAAAACTTAAGGAAAGAGTACAGTGTGAGTATCATTAACAAGTTATAAAATAATTATTTTCAGTCTGGAGTTACTTTCGACTGAACTTTTAGGTTATCCTGGAGCAGTAATGCAAAGCTCTGTATTTCTTTTATTACAGGTACATTTGTACCACTGTTACAAGACATCCGATATTTCCGGCTTCCAGAAAAAATGCACAGAAATAAATGCAAACGAGAACGACAGGAAGGCTGCTGTCGATCAGTCTCTTCGTGATATGCTGTTAGAAATTGCGTGGGGCAATGTTCAAGAATTAGAATCTTATATCAGTTTCTGTATAGAGTTATGTAGAATAGATTTAGCGACTGCTAGTATGCCTGTTATGCTGTTGGGTGATATTTTTGATACTATGACATTGGACCGTTGCGAACAACTTTTTACATTTGTGGAAAATAATGTGGTAGTTTGGAAAGAAGATCTTTTCTTTAGTGCCTGCAAGAATAATCTGCTGAGAATGTGCAATGATTTATTGCGAAGATTATCTCGCTCTCAACAAACTGTCTTTTGTGGGAGAATACTCTTGTTCCTAGCAAAATTTTTTCCATTTTCTGAACGGTCTGGTCTTAACATAGTTAGCGAGTTCAATTTGGAAAATCACACAGAATTTGGTACTGAAAAGTCTGAGGAAGATGTTTTGGATCACATCAGTGAAGATGACGATAAATTAGAAGCAAAAATTCCCATTGATTACAATCTATACAGAAAGTTCTGGGCGCTGCAAGATTTCTTCAGAAATCCAAATCAGTGTTATAACAAAATGCATTGGAAAGTTTTCTCAGCGGTGAGAATTTTGTTAGTCAACGATGGGATTTGCACAATAAATTGGTGTTACAAACCTGTTGTGTCCCACAGCACGCTTCAAATGTACTCTCGGCATTCTCATCATTCAAATTGGAGGATCAACGTAGCTGTCCTACCACTTCTATAAAAATGGATACATCCTCCGAGGGACCTCCAAAGGAAACTCACTATTTTGCAAAATATCTGACCAACCAGAAGTTACTTGAACTGCAATTATCGGATTCAAATTTCCGTAGATACGTTCTACTACAATTCTTGATCCTGTTCCAGTACCTCAATAGCACCGTGAAATTTAAGTCGTAAGTACATAATAAACAATAGAGAGTTATTTACACACAAAATTTATTGTATAAAATACCATACATAAGTTTATATGTCAAAATCCGTATAAAAAAAAACCTCTTCCCTCGAGACTCCTAATACATAGCGGGCAAGGATATTATTAGACAAAAAAAAAAGATAATTGACCCTTTACATCATAAATCGATGTTTGTGTTCCGAAGCTTCCTTGCCAGTGGCTATGAGACAAGGTCTGCGAGTATGCTTTTCTTAAATCCAAAATCCCAAAAAGAGCCATCAGGGTTCAAATACGATTTAGCTCATGATTTTTAGCGAGACGCATGAACTGAAGCCCGATCAGGTTGATTGGGTAAAGGCAACGACTGATCAAGTCTACTCGCTGCTATCAGAAACTCCGCCGGATGGTTCGACTTTTGCAGAAACTGTAAAGAATATTTTAAAACGAGAAGAACACTGGAACGCTTGGAAAAATGAGGGTTGTCCACCCTTCAAAAAACCTGCACCAGATTCCACGGCTGACGGGGATGAGCCGAAGAAGCCAAAGAGACCAAGAAGAAGAATTGGAGACGTTATCAGAGATGCGCAGGCAGTAGGAAAATATCACATGGGAAAGTATGTAGGTTTTCACTCATCTTTAATTTTTATCTGCACCCAGAATTAATACATATGCTTTCTTCTTAGTCCGGAATTAACGAAACTTTGGAATCTGTGTCCTAATAACTTGGAAGCTTGCAAGTCTAAGGATAGAGATTTCCTTCCATCCTTGGAAACCTACTTCGAGGAGGCTATAGAACAGTTGGATCCAGCTGCCATGGTAGAAGATGAATACAAGTAAGTTTTCCTTTGATCGGATACTTAAAAATAATTGAATTTCAAAATAAATCCGATGTAACTGTATATCTTGTACCTCGTAGAAAAGTGAACGACGGTAATTTTGGCTGGCGAGCGTTGCGTTTACTAGCAAGACGCAGTCCCCACTTTTTCGTCCACGGAAACTATCCTATCAACAAATTACCAGAATACTTAGAAACAATGATCAAAAAAATTGCCAAAGACCGACCGGTTAGTATTTACTTTTATTTTTAACCATAGCTCAGTCCAACCCGACCAAAGCCGTTCTTGAAAATTTTTAACATAACAGACACAGTCAGACTTGAAAAATGAAACGGAGGAGACTCCTCCTCCAGAGCCAAACGATCAAGAGTACAATGAAGATGTTTTAAAACAAGAATCCGAGCAAGTCGACGCAGAAAGTGCGGAGGTGAAAATTCGAAAATTAAACAAAGTCACACCGGAAATGGTGGCGAAGCTTTCGGAGGCTTTAAAGAGTGACTGGAAGAAATTGGCTAGTAAACTTGGTTACACGAACGACGAAGTGAGTTTTAGTGATTACAAATTTATTTTCTAATACACTCTTAACATAAAAATAATTACGATATGCGATTTTTTTAAATTTCAGATCGAATTCTTCCAAAGTAAACCAACGCAATACGAACAGTGTAAAAGTATGTTGGAAATCTGGGCAGAGGAGGACGAGGATGCATCCATGGAGAATTTGGCGTATATCCTGGAGGGTCTAAACTGCACCGAAGCACTGGCCATATTAAAATCCTAAGGTACGTCACTCTGCACCTTAAATTTCATTTGACCTAACGCCAAGAATTATGTGCCTGAACATCAAACCATAATAAACTTATTCTGTACTGTTCTGTACCATTAATAAGAAAGTAACGTAATTTCATTTTAACATTATCCCAACCACATCCTCGCACTGTTTTATAGCATCAGTAAAAAGTAGATCAACGATTGCTCGATCATTTGATTTATTTAGAAAGACAATAATAAAACTTACAAACAATACAAAGTTTTCGAAACGAAGCATCCTCGATGAAAATTATATAAAAAGATAATTATTAATACGGTCACTAGGATTATGCGCAGTTCTCACGATATTATGAAAATAAAATTCTTTTTTTTTCAAACTAAAGCGACATGCCAACAAGCGTTTGGACAGAGTACGTAAATCTATACAGTTAGCTAAGCATAAATTCAATAAATAATTTAAGTTACAGCTTCTTTTTTCCCTTTGCTTAACACTTTCACATTACAGACACTGACTTAGATTCGATTTATGCTCGATGTAAGCCGAACTCAAGCGCTATCGTGTTGAGAAAAAAAAAAAAAAAACAATTATCTTTATAAAATAATAAAACGTACAGTAGAACATATCATTTCGTACCAGCCACATCCATAGACACTCGCATTAAACAGTAGCTACAATTTCTACGCCTACGACACGTTCTACTGTATCAGTAAATCGATCTATTACATAGATCAATTTGTTTTGAGATATAATCGACACTTGCTCGATAAGTAACATTTATTCTAACACCATTGCCGGCAGTATTCGTTATTTTGCGATATGTTCTCCTACAGATAATATTAATCGATTTGTTTCAATCGTTCTGTGAGTAATGGAATTTCTAAATAATTGTCACGAGGACTTTTCGCGGTGCGTAAATACGCAGCTCCACGTGGCCAAGACTCCGTTACAGAATTACACGATTCTACAATAATCGTCTTCGCTTATTATCTAACATAGACACTGACGTACCTGCTACAATAGTAAATGCATCGAATAGGACCTCCCATTCGGGTTATTTCGTTTCCTTTGTTTTTCCTGCTGTTTCCTTCGATCAACATCTATCATTTAAACAGTAAATTACACTATTACAAGAGTAGCCTCTGATGGCGAGACCTGTTTTTTTTTTCTTGTATTTCAGTGCGTAAACGTATCAGTCAGATTTGACAACTGTCATGTGCACGCAGTTGGGTGCGATATGCAAGTATAATTATCCAATTTGAATGACCCATTTATCCCGGACAATTTTATACATATATGCGTGTATATAATGTATGTTCTAATTAATTGGACGTTTAACGTGATTCAGGGTACACTTGAGGACGCGCAAGAGGAAGATCAGCTTTCCCGATTCGTCTTAACCCTTTTCCACCTTTTATACGAAATTTGAGGCAATAACGAATTTCCTGAATCGCCTCTCTCTAAGGACTTAAGGATAATCGACACAATGGCTGATGTGAAACGTTTACGACGAAATTCGAGACTATCAGTCTTTTTACGATAGAACTGAAATGTAGTTTCTTTTGAGCGACGGCTTATCAATCTCGTTGACGCGCTTGATGGATATGAAGAAAAGTCGCAGCGACGTTTCAAAATTTACAGAGACAAAAAATCCAACGAGGATTCATCTTCGAGCGATGATCATTTTTCTGTATATCTTTTTTTAACGTCTTTTCGTGATCTTTCTTTTATATTATTTTTCTTTTTTTTCATCGTACGTCTACTCAGTTCTTCATCAGCTCCTCCAAGTGTTCCTTGTAGTCCTCTTCGGTTAACTCGACCTCGTCCAGGTCGTCGTCGACGCTACGACGTTTCCTCTTGTCGTGGTCACTGCTGATTTCGATGCAGAGCAGGGCGAATTTATTGTTGCAGGAATAGCGTACCTGCTCTAGAAGACGACCACCTGTCAACGGGGACGCCAAACCGTAACGATCGGAACTGCTGGAGTGCCAGGCGTCGCAGTAGGTGTCCATCGCCCGGTCGCCAAGCTTGTGGGATCCGTGCCAGGCTACTTTTTCAGGCCTGCAATTGTTATTTGTGAATATCATTTTGTCGCCATTTTGTCACGTGTATCTTTCATTTATACATAAACAACAGAATACAGTAGTGGAAAACGTAAGAAATATTCAGGTTGCGTTACCATGAAAAATCCGTCAGTATATTTTTTCCATTAAACGAATAGATTCTTGGACTCTGGGAGAAATAAGCGCCGTTACCATTGAACATCTCTTTCCATGAATTAAAGAGAACGTCACCCTAGAAATTTTAATAAGCATTTTATGGTACTCGGTGCGTTCAATCGGTTTAGGAAATTTTCCATTTTTTCTTTTCCATTCAAGATACCTTTATATTTACGATCGGCAGATCTCGATCTCCCAGTCTAACGATACTATCGACGTTTTGCACCCGCGAACTCAAAAAGGCTCTGAACGTTCCTCGAAGTCCGGCTCGCTTGGATTGTCGATAACAAGCGTAATCGGCACCCCTGACACCGTGCATGTCACCCGTGAAAGGCTCGTTAAGGGCTGCCATGCGTAACTGAAATTGTATCGATCGGTAAGAAAATTTGTATTTATGAAATCTTCTAATTAATTTTTCTTCTCCCGGTAGACGAGACTCAGCAGCTTACCATTCTTGGATACCACTTTGAGAGCAGATAAATAAATATGTGTTAGTTCGCATCAGATTAATGTTTTTGTTCCTGATAATTTTATGCTAGCGATAACAAGTTATGCTTTAAAAGTTTTACCCCAGTGCCGTCGGCCTTGATCGGAATTTGATTAATCAAGTTAGATGCTTCAAAAGGTGGCTTCACGGGAGGCGACGCTGTTGTTGACGGCGCCGGCGTCGTTATTGGTAACAGTGAGCCCAGCTGGTACATAAATAGTGCATTACTTTAAGATTAATATATCTGAAAGAAATTTTTCTTTTGACGTCTTCAAATTTCTTACCGCTATATATTGCCAGCCATTGTTCACTCTGACCAACAATGCTTCCTCGTCTATGATATAAGCCAAAGTACCCACGGGACTGACGCTCGACATCTGAATTCGATTTAAAAAAATTATTTGACAATTTAATTGATGCAATTTATTAAGCAATACCTTTGTCATGGCTGCTGTGTTCTGGAACGTCACCGCTCCTGGAACTATTTTTGTCGTAGTCTCGTGATGAACCTTTGCCGAGGTTGCGGAGCCACCTGGAATTATCGTTTTGTTCTGATTATTTTCTTTTAAATCACTTTAGCTCCTGCGCAAAAGTACAAAAGATTTCGAGATTTGTTAAAATTTATATTACGTTAGTTTTGAAGTACAGGTAGGATTTTTATACGATAAATATATCGTCTTGTATCAAAGAGTCGTTAGACGTGATGTCAAATGATTTACCCAAATGTTCTTTCAACTCTTTCAGTTGTTTGAGTTCCCGAAGAGCCTTCAGCTCGTCAAGGCTACTTCTGGGTCCTTGCAGCATGTGAGTGATATATTTTTATAAATATCTCATTTAGAGATAATGAGACGAGGTAAGGAGCGATTTTTACCTGGACGAACGCCGTAGTAATCCCTCTCGCCAAACATGTGATTTCGACCTGGGTCGCTCTTTTGTCCCGTGATTGACAATCCTGGCGGACCAGGAGGTCCCGGTGGACCTGGGGGTCCTGGTACGGGTACGTAATTTCCCTGGGCTGGTGTTCCAGGGGGTCCTGCTGGTCCTCTCTGGCCGTCGCGTCCAGGCTGTCCTGGACTCCCGGGGAATCCATCATCCCCTTTGTCTCCTTTGTCTCCCTTGATCTGTTCCAAAGAAATGCCCAATCAAATTTCTGTTATGAGATTTCTCTACTTATGGACCAATTATGAAATTTTTCAAGTTGGTATATCCGTGTACGCACCCCAACTGAGACTCCGTAAGGACTCGGGGCTCCAGCCTCACCCTTTTCTCCTTTGGGACCGTGAGGTCCTTGACTCCCCGGAATTCCAGGCGTACCAGGGCGACCCTGTAGAGCGAATTAGAGATTTAATTTCGAACCGCCTCATAAGCAGCTTCACTTCACTTACCTTTATGGTGTTCTTGAGTTAGCGTTTAAGAAGGAAGAGAGCAGGGTAAGTGAGTGATCGATAATTTTATCGCAGAAATAATAGACATAGCAGGGGTACGGAGTGAAGTGAGTCACGTATTGAAATTATAACGTGGACTTATTTAGTGAGTCAATTACTTTACGTTAATAGTATTAAAATTGAATTAAAAACTTACCATCCATCCTGGAAGACCTATTTCTCCATTGGTACCAGGTTTCCCAGGTGGTCCTACGGGACCCGGTGGTCCTGGACGTCCTCTTCTGCCGCGTTTTCCCTCAGCACCCTTTTCGCCTTTTATCGTTACGTAATCGCCGGAACCGGCGACGGTTGCCACCCCTGGAGGACCTCTTTCACCTCTTTCACCCTTACTCCCGGCACTTCCAACAGCCCCTGGTACTCCGTCCCGACCGGGCTCACCCTTGTCACCTTGAGGACCTTGAATCCCGTTCATTCCTGGAATCCCAGCAGCACCCGAGTCTCCCCTATCGCCCTTTTCACCCTTAGTTCCTAAATCGCCCTTGTAACCGCGAGGACCTGTCTCGCCCTTCTCGCCCTTTTCGCCGCCACCTTAAAAGAGAATTAAATGAACTCTCTTTAATGTTTAACCAGTAAAAGGGAAAAGTGGAGGTGACTGCTCCAGGTGCTTAAATCATAAGTGGTTCACACATTTGGTTAGAAGTGCTCTGAATTTTACCTAGGTCTCCTACGTTCAGTCCACCCGTTCCAGGAGGCCCAGCGGGTCCCGGGGGCCCTGGCTTTCCTTCGGGGCCAGAATCACCCTTTGTACCCTTTTCCGCTGGTTTACCGTTCTCTCCTGGTGCACCAGGTACCCCTGGCGCACCCGGAGCACCAGGCTCTCCCTTGAATCCTTGTACACCCGCGGGACCATCCTGTCCATGATCTCCTTTGGATCCTTTCAGTCCTGGCTCGCCTTTGACGCCCTTTGAACCTGATATTCCTGGCTCGCCCTTGGGTCCTGTGCTTCCTGGGGTACCTGCATCTCCTTTCTGACCCGGTAATCCAGGCCTCATTGTGATTCCTTCCGCCTAACAACGTAACATTAGCTCTTTCGAAATATCCATTTATAAATTAATACCCTAAATTTAGATGTACAAAGGAATTGCTTCCCCTCTTCCCTCCCCTTCTACTTACTCTATAGATGCTTCGTGGTTTCCAGCTAGGCTGCATGTGTTAGGTAGGATAAATGAATGGTATTGGTCTGATTTATTAGATCAAAGGGATACATTGTCAGCTGGTTGTTTGTAAACGTAAGACGTAATGGAATGCCGTCCGTATAGTTTCGGCATCAACTACGGTCGCACGAAGCTGAACATTAGTGTGCATCCTCAAACGAGAAGTTCAAACAAAGTCATCGAACGAAGACCCATTAAGTAATTGTCAAAGTTGGACACTCCCTCGAAATCTATACAAGCTACAGATGATTCGACTATCCTGGCTCATCGTGAAACTTGAAATATAATAGCGCTAACGAGAGGAGATTCGAGTTCCGGTGGAAGATTTATAGGAATCACCGAAGGAATTCTCATTACTCGCTCTCAACGGATTTTAAAATGAAAATCTCGGTAGAACGTGAAAAATCTCTCGCGGTGATGAATTACGTTAAAGAATTGACCGACGATTATTTTCTAAGTCGCCACGAAGATCGGAGATGCGTCGTGTTAAATTTTTCATCTCTATAAAAGTTTTTCGAAACTTTTCATTTTAGAGAAAGACCTTTCTGTTACGTTCCTGGGACGTAACGTCGCGACGCCCTTCGATTCAATTGGCCTACGTAGGTGTCGCGAAATTGCTTTTCATAATCCCTCTGGGAAATCGACAATGTTCCTTATTCGTGGAGATTTCTTATAGAGCAATTCTTTAGCCAGGAATATCTCGAAGGAATCTGGATCACCAAGGAAACGCATCCCCTGCCATGTGCATCGGCCCGTAACGTTATAATGACTGCTTGCATCAAGACAAGATAGATAAAGAGACGAGACCCACAGAAGGAGAGTAGATGACGAGGATCATGATAAGTGATTCTGGGTGTCCTATTTTTTATTTCCAGCATAGCCTTCCGGAATGGCGGATTTTGCATTTAGCGAGCGAAGGGGCGTAGATTGAAATCAGTTGCAGCAGCGCGGCTGTGGGTTCTGTTTTAATTCGATTTCACGTCTTTGTCATGATTGTAATTATACTTACGTCATGACCGGAAAATTCTCCTTTCCCTGGTGGACCAGGTGGACCCTGCGCACCTTTTTCTCCTGGTGCCCCATCTCTTCCTAGTTCACCTTTCTGACCTTGAGGACCTTCCGGTCCCGTCGCTCCCAGGTCACCCTTGTCGCCCTTCGCACCTATAGGACCTTGCTGTCCTCGTTCACCCGGTGGCCCCGCCGCTCCCTAATTTCATACAAGTGCGATGAGTCATCGCATCAAGTCTTAAGGGGTCTGATCTTTGACCAGCTCAGCTAGGGGCAGGATTCTTCAGGGATGGATTTTTAAAAAGTTCATTCAGACACCCAGCTAAGGAATTACTTAACGTACCGTCAAACCCATTTGCCCTTGTTTGCCTTCCTTTCCTGGTAATCCCGGTTCACCCTTCGGACCTTGTATTGTTCTTGGCATTGTGAATGAGGCCATCAGCGCTGTCGCGTTACAGGTGCAGCTTCCAGGCTCACCCTTGGGTCCTGCTGGACCCATCGGTAGTTTCATCGGAAAATCCTATAATAAAGATCAGCACATCGTTTTTCACTCTATTGGAAATGTTTTGGAAGATCATTGACCCTTACTTCGTCGTTGGGATCATATCCTGTCCCGGGAGGACCCGGAGGTCCAGGCGGACCTCTGACGCTCTCACCCTTATCACCCTTGTCTCCCTTATCGCCCTTTGGTCCTTTGGCTGTCCATGAAAAATAAGAAATCAATTACGTGACTCGCCCTGTTACCCCAACAAAAATTTCCACTTGAACTTACATTCTGGATTAGGCGGCGGTGGGGTAATGAATGGCGGAGGCTTGTTACCCTCTTCGTCGTAGTCATTCTCCCTACCGAACTGAAAAAAAATATTACACGTGCCATATTAATCCTTCCTATTTCGCCTTTCATAGGTCTCGCTATCTTTCTCTTGGGCAAAGAACGCACCAAAGAGAACAGAAAAACGATACACATCCACGGACGACACGTAGAGACAGTTTCAAGCCGTGGCAGCAGCAGCGCTGGGTTAAGACGTTAAAAGCACTCATCTTCGCGAGTACGAGCCGTTAGTACTAGAGAGACACGTAAGACAGAAGACGCAAGAAAACCTCCTGTTAGACACGCTCTGTACAGCCAGGAACTCATTCTCTCTCTCTCTCTCTCTCTCTCTCTCTCTCGCATCCACCTAGATCACTGTACTCTGGTTAGTCTGGGACAAAAGTGTCCCCTCGAGCATTCGTCGAGTGTTGTTGCCCGATAACAAAAACCATGCTCCACATATGTTCCTGCATTTCCCAAGAACCCTCGGATCGCATCTAAGTTTCCTTTTTTTTTTTTTTTTTTACCAAAACTGTTGCACCTAAGTAACCAGCGTACGACGATACTCTAGAAAAATTTGAGCTTCCCACCTCACGAGGTGGTTCTTGTGATATCTCTCGACTTCATCCTACCGAACAATCTTATCGTACGAATATTGACTCGTACGTATGTACCGTTTTAGAAAAACGGCTCCGTTCTCAGTGCTCGAATAATAATAATATCTTCAGCAACTCCACTGATTTTATTTGTTGATATCGAGAAATTCGTTTGAATAACGAGACCGCATCAAGTTCAAAACGCGTAATGCTTTTGCCATACGATTACGTATTCACAATGCAATTCACGCCTCAGCCATACACGTGTCAGTTTAATACGATTGAACGCGCGAATCGATTACGACTCTTTTGCGTTATTTCCTATGAATGCTATCTAATCATTTTTTTCCCGAGATTTTTTGCATACTTAAATATATCTTGTCGTCCTTTCGGTTTCGCTTGGAATTTGCTTTAAGTCGACAAACGCCAATAGTCCAAGGCCAATGCGATCTATGTGCAGCGACATCTTGTGCGACGCGTTTTTCAAAAAATATGCGAAAAACCGTAATTACACTGACAAACATTTGGGATTCTTGTTCGCGAAAATTTTGCATACAGTGACTATAGTCCGGGACAATGTAACGATTCTGGTATTACGCGTATATCCCACGCACTGGTACAGGCGGCAGAATCCGTTCGTGCGGAATCAGATTTCCCGCAAACTGTAACCCGGCGACCACAGAACGTTCCCTCGAAATCGATTAGCTGATATTCCAATATTATTCGCGAGGGAATTCATCCGTGGAGAACATAGGTACGCGCGGCGTTCTACAATGTTACGTAAAAGGGATCGGATTACAGACGAAGAACCGTTTAGTTAATTTTTCTTATAATTTTAAAGTACACAGGCACACTCACATGTATACCCAATCACAGCAACAGACTATAGCGTGTATACGGACGTCACAGTGAGTCTCAAGCAATTTAATACTAACACAGTTACTAATGATTAAACAGGCGGTTAGAATTGTTTATTTTTGATGAATTAAATTAAAAAAAAAAATTCACTGCTCGCGTGAACGATGCTTTTGTTAATTGCTGCGAATTTTATTGCTACCTGATCGTCATCGGAAAGATCACCCGAGCCCTCGCTCGAGTTATAATCACCCATGCCGGATCCTGGAAAGAACTATAAGGAGAAAAGAAAAGTATAAAATTAACGTGTAAATTATAAGTGGAGATTAATTAATGTTTGATAAGATATGCAAGTGGAGGGAATGGATTTGATGCAGACATAAATTAAGGTTTATGAATATTTGTGGGAGGGACAGTTGGCATTAATTATTATTCGTATTGATTGGGTTAATATTCATTTTCGCGTTATCCGATATTGATAAGGCGCTGATTAAAGATGAAATTTCAGATTCAATGGTGTATGCGAATTTTCGTAATTCGGTTATCATTGATTCTCTCGGAGATCTTTTAATTTTATTTGCACGTTGTAGAACGAGGGATATACAACGTGTAAAGGATATAATGGTACAGATTTGCTGGTTTATAAATAATAACGAACGACTCGATAGCGAGTAAATGATTTTCCAAGGAATTTAAACTAATCATTATTACTAATGAACTCAGTCAATAGTTTCCACTTTCCTGCTAGAAATTCCAATGATTTTCAATTTTCCACGGAATTCGTAAGCCAAATTATTGTCATAAGAGCACACGTATATACTTGGCCATTTTTCACATAACATTTTTATCGACCCTCGGTAGATCCTATGATTGTCGAATTGTAATTAAAAAAAATCCCACAAATTACACCAGTTTGATATCTGACTTTTTGTCGAAATGTCTTCTTTTTTTTCCCCCTTATATTTATTATCTCAATACTCGATCGTAAGATTTTCATCTCCCGGTGCCACTTTGCATCTCCCTAGTTCGAAGCTAGAGACTTACTTAACGGTCCATGAAATTAAATTGTTCTCCTGCCCCGCTCGCCCTAGACTTGTAACTAGCATTTCGTCGAGTAAAAAGCAAAGAGCATAGAGAGGCGCGAGCGATTTGAAAACAAAAATCTAAATCGAAAATCAAAGATAGGAATTTTAGTTTTTTAATTCGTTCCGTTTGTTCTCGTACTCGCCGGTTCCTCGATTTTTCGGTTGCCACACGCAGCTCACTCACGCGCAATGATTATACCGAGTCATTGGAAAGGACTTGAGTCCCGCCTTGGGATATTTAAATTGCTTAAGGCCCATCCTTCTCGGGGACTTGGAGGCGCTGATCATTTATGTTCTCTTTTTATTTTGCATTCGTTTTATTTCTCAGCAAAAAATACCTAACGGCGTATCCACATGGCGCTCGTATTCCGAACCGTTCAATTTTCACGCCCTCGCAGGGCGTCGCGACGCGATAACAATCGAGAAGGCCGATCCTTATAAACGGGCCCTTTGAGGCCCACCGAGACCCATTCATTTTCGTATGCATTCCTACACGGTCTCGCCTGCAGAATCTTTCGACATTTGATTATCGTTATTAACTAGAGTTTCTGGATTTTTGACGCCTCTGGGTCTGGGGTAAAAAAATTCCAAAAATTCTAATGGGATGAAGCGATCACGTAAATTCTCCTCAGATTTAATGGGACCATCTGTAATCGGATATTTATCTTTTACCTCTTATTCTTGAGCTCTGCTTTATCTTGCTACTTTTACCGCTCTCGCGGTATCACTGATTAAGTATTCCGTGGCTAATTGGCCGACTAATTCTATGACAGAGCAAAGTGTCCACGTGGTTAACTCAGCCGATATTCTTTAATGAAATTCTCTCGTCCACTAGAGCGAGGACTATCAAACTGGAACCGCGCACGAGACGCCATAAATAAATTGGTATCTACGGTCGTAGCCGAACAGGAAATTGCCGTAACTAATGATGTCGATATTCCAATAATTCCTTACGATATCCGTTACTCCATTGAGTTCAAATAAACAGTACTATATCTACACACGTATACCAGTGGGCACGTGCAGGCGGAGAATCTGCAAATTCCTTAAAATTATTCGAGCAGAGATAAAAAAACATACACGTTCGTGTACAAAAAAAAAATAGAAAAACTTCCAGCTACATTATATGGATTTATAAATAAAGTCATCGACCGTCTTCGCGGTCCAGATCGTCCGTCTAAAATAATCCGCCGGACGAGAAAACTGTACCGAATCTCAGAAAAAAAGACGAGGACACCGATCAGACATGATTTACTTGACTAGCTATAGGCAGTGCTCCGAAAAAAATAAAAGACACCAAGCAAAGTCACTCTTGTAATTTAAAACCGTTGAAAGAGTCGTCCCATATATTTGTACCACCCAGTAGAAGGCGGACCGAGACGCATAACGATCACGTGTCAGGATAGGGGCCCTCAATATATCTAGTGGAGCTCAGCTCCGGCAATCGGGAGCCAGACTAAGCAAACTCGAGGGCGGTTCGCATGATTAACAAGGTCCATCGAAAAGATCGTCTCGCGGCCATTCGATACCTCCAGCTTCCTTAGCCTTTCCTCTTTACGCTTTAGATCTAATAACTCATACCGATCGGCAATGTACCCAGGACATTGACCGTATTTATTATTGCCGTCAGTCCAGACGGTCCTGCGGATGATAGAGGATCGGATCGGTCATGCAGATGGTCGATAGAATTTCTTTTCGAGCATCACCACTCCATCCTCTTTCCCCTCCTCTGCAGATTCTCCTTTTTTCAATTCACGATCGTTATTCACGGTACCGATTTATTGCGTCGCTCTTCCTCGTCTTCGTCATATCCTCACGCTCCAATTACGATTAGTATTACGTTTGCGTAGACTGTGAACCATGTAGGCACTGGCAGCAGGTCTATTTACGTAGCTGGTAGCTGATACTTGGCTAGTAGTCCTACGTACGGTCAGGTCGGACCGTCCCAACCTTCGGAATGCCAATCAGCCACATCAAAGCTTCCCTGCAGTTACGAGAGCTACGCGCGGAGACCAGAGACTCTGTCTTGAACAGCCAGATTAAAGGGCATAAATGGGGATCCTCGAATACACGTGGACGTCTTACGTGCTGCTCCCATACGTGCACGCACTATTATTACATAATGTACAGCAAGATACGCCGTGATAACTAGACGTGGCGTACGAGTGGCGCTTTAATCTTTTTTTTTTTTTTTTATTCGGACCTGCTTCGTTCTTCCTCGTTCAATTTGACTGTTTGAATTATTCAAGAGAAATTCGGCTTCACCTTCGAGGATCCTCCTGGTGTCTTCTATGCCAGAGCTGCTACTTGTTTTCAGGTCAAAGTGGAATGTTGGTACGGTACCGTTACACAGAGGGAGACACATGTGTAATTTGACGATCTGACTATTGGTGCAAAGGAATGTGACAATCGGTATCTTTGCTTCTTTCGTTTTGTCCGGGGGGGGGGAGGCATCGCACGGTTGGATGCTGCTTTATTTTTTAACGAATGAAAATACGACTGCATTGTTTATTGATCGGACAGATGCATTGGTGCTTTATATTTTTTTTATTTTTTTTTTTTGTGTGCTACGAATACGTGACAAATAATTCACGCTGAGCAGGAAGCACGTCAATTAACTCTCGTAAATGGTACTGCTCCTGGTTTTATTGCTTTATTTGCCGAAACGGAGCAAGAGAATACGATTCCAGATTTTTTTTTTTCCCGATAGGTGACACCCATAACGCTTCGCTCTGATATTTGATAACGATTTGCATTTCGATATCGATGATAATGATTATCTTTTAATTGACGTGGATCAATTGTCAGAGATATTGAATGATTTATGAAAATTGTTGGTTCGATCGGTAAATGCGAAATTAATAATAAGAAAAATTTTTTTTGCAATTTCAAACGTCATCGACTCTTTGCGGAATATATTATGTGTTTGTTGACACGTAAAATTTTATTATTGGCATCTTGAAGTCACGTGAGTCATGTTCGTTAATAACGAATGAAGTATATACCTTCTGTGAAAATGATTACCGCGAATATAAAATGAACCAACCTAACCAGTACTTGAGGACATTGGAACGGCGAACCTTGACATTTACTGGCTGTCGCTAATCAATTATCATCCTTCCCAGTCACCGTTCTGCGTATAGTTTCGATACCAATTTCTATTTTTTTACCCATGACGAAGTTTCCGACTATCATATTCTCATTGGCTGATATTGTGTCGGACTCACCATTTGGATTTAGATTCTACTTACTCATCTGTGTCGGCTGGCTAATCAATCCTTAACCCCTTCCCGTGCCATTTAGCTCGACGAAACTCGGGCCCAAGCGGTACACATCGACGCGCGCTAAACAGACCA
>JASANN010000278.1:684054-756698 GCA_031762395.1 Calameuta pygmaea | reverse complement strand
TGACTCGCGATATGCATGTTTGGGCCAAAATCTTCATCGCGAGTCAGACTCGCTAAAGTACGGGAAGGGGTTAATGACAATACTTACGTCGAAATCACGACTGCACTTGACGAGGTCCTGAGGGTGGCCGGAATAGAGTTTCAGCGACTGAATGACACCCTTTAAAGAAACAACCAAAAAATAATAGAAAATTGCTCGGCTTACGAAATTGATCATTTTCGTTCACGAGTCTCGCAGATTTTTCACTCCAGCTTAAGAAAACCGATTAATCGCTCGTGGTACATTGGTACATTAAAAAAAATCACAATCTCCCGATCGGATCATTATCGATCGTTACAGTTTCGAGATTTTTCAAAAATTTTCGGATAGAACGAATACGTCGTGACACGTATCTTTAATAGTATTTAAAGATTTCACAAAATTTTAAAAATTAACCAAAGACGATCTCAGGCACGTAAAATGGCCCCGGTTCAAATTTGATAACGTAACCATCCAGTTACGTTCTGTCCACATTGTTTCGCCGCTGGGCTCTTATTACTTTTGAAAACTTTAACGATCTACAACTCAAAAATTTCTTTCTATTTATTTGACCTAACGGCACACGCGGCTCCGTACGAGCAACATCTTAAGAGGTCCAATCTTCCCAAGAGTGATCCCGAGGGATGCTGTAACTAGTGTAACTCGAAAAAATCGATAAACGATCGATTTTCAGATGACCACGTTATCTTGAGATCTTATCTCGAGCACGTGGAGAAGAGTCCCGGGCTTTCGTAATGCCGAGCCAGCCGGCACTGCCCGGACGGTTGTTACAAGATGACTGGATGACTGGATGACTGGATGACTGTCTTGTACCGTGTCTGTCGGCTCGGAAGCTAAACAGTATAAAGATTAGGAGAGGAAGGGGGGGGGGGAGGGGGGCAAGAGACGAGGAATCACTTGGGAGAGTCTACCAGTAACAGTATATACGTTACTAGCAAGTGTATTTTCGTTGTGAACGAGACCTTAGGGCTAGTGCAGGTATATCTATACTCTGCGCACAGATAAGACAGGAATCAATAAAATACTCTGATATAATATAATAAAATAATATTTTGAACAAATTTTATTCAAATCGTGTTCGGAAGTTTCGATAGGTTTCGATCGATCATTAAGATCCGACCGTCGATCCTATCGATCTTATCGCGACCGATAGCTATAGGATAGAGTCTATCCTTTTTGATCTATAGCTCATAGACATTGATGCTGTCTGATTACCAAATGACACGTTTTAGGCCTGGATTTTTATTGTGTTTTGGAAAAAGCTACAAGTCCTGCTGCTGAAGTGAATTTAAAAGTACGAAAATTCGAGCCACTCCACGTGACACAATTTATTCGAAATCAAAGAATCTAGGTCGGTTCGATAAAACATTTCCCTAGGAATATGTCTGCTTTATATCTTAACTGTTTCTAACGTTTTATATTTAAACCCAACGTTTGCTTTCTCGACGGCGTCCTGAGCTTACAGTCTCGAAATGCATAAATAGACAAATTCTTCGGTCAATTAGAATTACAATTGTATATTAGATTTTTCAAGAATTTACCATTTTTTACTGCGAATCCCATATCTACAGGGTGTTCGATAATAATATATTTTTTTTTGTCATCCCACATCAGCGACTTTTCGATATTTCCGCGAGGAACGCTTTAACGAGAACCCGCCGAACATAACGAAGCTTTTACCAAAACTCAATAAACTGCCGTGCGGTATTGCCAGTACATGGGACATCGTTGCATTTCAGTATCGGCATCGCGAGAAGAGCTTTGTTCGCGTTGCAATCCTGTAACGACAACGCGGATCCATTAGAAGCCGCCATTCATTTGTTTCAAAATTATGTCGCTGCGCAGCAGCTACGTCGCACCGGCTGCACCTTGATATGCACATGTGAACTGGTACGAATCAAAAGCAAACCCCATACAGCATAAGCTCGACTATTCAGACAAGTATTGTCCGCAGCCAAAGCCCGTGTCTAATTCCATTCCAGTCACTGTACACTTCGTAAATCGAGCAGGACTGAGTGGCCATGGCTGGTGGGTAAAATCAGCGAATTCGTTTTGAAATTTGAATTAAGCCAAGTACAGGCACGACGGGAAGTTAACGAAGCGAAGGAAAACGGTGAGGCTTGTTGTGCCCCTTGCGAGGCAGGATCGAACAGTAAAGTTTACCTAGAGTAAAATCCTATAGATTTTCCGAGGTGGGTAACTTTCTGGTCCCGCACTCTCATATTTCTGTAGTCGCTCTATGCATATTCAACTTTTTAAACGTTGCGCATTTTACACAGCCGCGCTTCATGCATATTTAATCGGGCCGCGATGCAAGAAATCTCCAAGGATTCGGGGCGACTCGTTGCATTCGAAGACCCTGAGAATCACTGGCATAATTTTTCTTCCTATCTTTCATGTAAATTAAGATTAAATCTAGATCTTCCTTACTCGGCGCTGCCCTTACCCAAATTCCCTGAACAATGCAACAGGCTTCGATTCGAATCTTCGAATCCTGCAGATATTCCCACTTAAAAGGACCTCACTGCCAGAGCAGCAGCTTTTTATTTGGCTTGTTTCCCCGATTCCGAGCCAGAAACACGCGCTGGCTATTGTTTCATTATGACCTGCTTGGATGCACCGTTTTTCTGAATGCTTCGTAATATTTACACGATACGGACAGTGTACAAGGAGATACTGCGAATTATTATTCGCGAAACGTAATAATATTCATTTCGCTTATTTTACCCATTGTTCGGTCACGTTTGTTCATATTCTCAAGAAAGATTTATGTTACCTGAGCTCAGGCTGAAATTTCTATTCTGTTTATTGTTATTATTACTACTGCTACCACCACCGTGTTCCATTATATCGTTGAAACGACCGTGGACACCCGATAGCATCCTTTGCTGTACAAATGGAGCAAAGTTAATATCGCTGGATAGATTGGAAATGTTGGGACTCTTCAAGGGGATAACTTTTGATTAATGAACAAGAAAGAAAGAAAGAAAAAGTTATCAAGGGAGAATAGGCATTCGGACCAATCGGCGAATTTCTTTGATGACCCGATATTGCACGCGCGCAACAGTCTCGAATCTACTGTGATTTTTTCATGGATTTTCTCAAAGTTCTTTTTTTGATTCATTAGCCCCACGTATATACGGGACAATGCTAATTCTTCCAGACTTACAGTTTTTGGATTGGCAAAACGAATATTCGTGTTCGTATTAATATTCGAGGAACACAACGTGCTGCTTTAATTAACGAGTGACACGTGGCCAGAAGGTAAAGGCCGAACGACAGAGAAAATTAATCTAGCATCTGCGCACCGTAAGCCATTTGAAGTTATCACTGTCGAGGATAAAAAAAAATCAAAAATTAGACTGTCCATTTTTTTCTGTTTTACAGATTTTTCAATTCTTTCACTTTAATCGAATCGGATCGTCCACCTATTGGAAATCGATCACGTACTCAGGGACCACATAATCGTATACGTATATTGTTATTTTCACGCTATCATTAGTTTCCATTAGCGATTCAAAGTATTTTTTCCCATTTTACATATTTAAAAAAAAAAAATTTGCTGAGTCTAACAACTTCCGTACGCAACTATTTTTCTTCAATGTGGCTTTTCTACGTGTATTACTTTACTAATAAATTGTCTGTCTCATCTTCAATGCCGTCAGACGTGCATTCGAAACATTTCTACAAACGTGAGAGATTATTTTCGCAATCCAGCCCGTCGCGTCGTGAAATGAAATTTCCAGGCTAATGAATATTAACTTGGTCCGATTACTCAGAAATGCAGTAAATATGCATATCCGGATACGTGGCTCTATTTTACGACGTCCAAACGAACATCCAAAGTTTCTCTATGTCATTTCATTAATTACACAGAGAATTTTAGCAAGAGGAATTTTATCAAACAATGCATTAAGCTGCTAGACTGAAGCTTATAAACTGGACAACGCGAATCGTGTACAAAGTCGAATCGCTTATCGATCAGCATCGACAGATAATATTATCCTAATGCAATTTACGTGGCAACACACACGAGCGGCTTGCAGTCTCGTTCAATTGCGGATTACGTAATTGTCATTCGATACAATAAATACTCTTCGTTTCGCGACTTTAATTGGAAAATCAGGATCAGCCCGATATTGCTTTTACCTCTTGTCCAACAAAAAAAATATCCATATAATCACATAACTGTAAGCTCTTCGTTCTCCCAGTCTCGTGCGAACTGCTTCTATAATTTTGCTAAAAGTTAATTAGCAGACCGCGTCGCAGCTATTACCTTGCATAATACCTCGCGCCGGTTCAACGCTACGAAATTATTGGATTCGCGTTAAGATTTCTCTTAATTAAGCAAAACCGTCCGGAGATCGGGTTACCTGACGATACCCTTTTTTTCATATTTACTTTGCTGTCTTTTCTCGTCCAATACGCATCGACCAAGAGAATTTTTTATTTTTCTTATTCGACTCCCGCAGCTCGATGCTAATTCAATTTATCCTGCACTTACCATAAACGAAATCCTTGTGTATTTATTTTCTCTTCTCTCTCTCTCTCTCTCTCTCTCTCTCTCTCTCTCTCTGAAACATAAATTCCCATCTATCGCCTCTGTCGCCCAAGTTCGAAAATTTACAGAATGAGACACCTCAGCCCCGAGGCCTTCTAAATTTCTTCTATTGACACGAAGTACCTGATATTGGCTCACCGAGTGGGAAAACGCATTGCGCGACAATTGAATGAACAAATATTCAAGCCCTCCCTCCCCCCCCCCCCCCATGGTGTGCACGATTTCTCAAGAGAATCCGACGTCAAATGACAAAATTTTGCTCCTGGCACCTCGCGACGCTTGTCGTCGGGTCGCTCGGTCCATTGATACCTTATCAGTTTGACAGAATTAGTCTCCAAAACTTACTTCGCCACCTGAGCTGAATCGGCAATCGCTCATGGAGAAATCGAAGCTCCAATTCTAACTAACTAAACGCGATCGTTACTATAATTCTGTCGCGGACTGTACAGCCGAAAATTGACCGACGTTAATCGCTCAGCGTGATACTCGATATCTTAATTCCTGAACGACTAAAACTGGCTTCGACTTCATCGAAGGACTTCCTTCCATTATAATGAAGTATATGCCGGTAGAATTTGATTAGCGTAATAAATCGTTGACCGAGTGGATACTCGAAATTATAACCAGCCTGACTGATCGATACTAAGACGTGATCAATACGTCCGCCACGTTATTCCGATCGAACCTTCCGAGAGCCCTCATTGGCTTCTCGTTCGCGCCTATCACGAACATTTCAGTTTCGATTCAGGCAGACAATCTCAGCCGTTCCGTGTACGTGCCAAGGCGCCCAGTTGGCAGCCCTGACGTGCGGCGCCGAGCTTTGACTTATGAATCAGCAGCTCGTCAAACCTCGACAGTTCGGCGAGGCGAGCAGCTTCGCGCGCAGCTGCTAACGACTTCCCGAAATTCATCCCTTATTTCCCATAGCCAGTCAGACCTCCGATCCAACAGATTTAACTCATTGTTATCTAGGATCTTTAAAATCTTCAGCAAATGAAAATTATTTTACCTACTGCAATTCTAATCTGCAGCTTCGAATTTCAACTACTCGCAGCCTTTGTGCAATTTGTCCTGCAATGGCTTCTACCTGCATCGGGCAGATAAGCTAGTCGTCAGTGCATTGAAAACTCAAACAATTTTGAGGGCGTGTCGTATTTTTATAAAATTTATATATGATAGGGGGGGGGGGGGGCAAGTACCACTATCTATTCAAAGGCAGAATTTCTATACGATATGAAAATGGACCCGAGTGCCAGTCTGGCTTCGGCACTTCTTATCAGCTAATGTCACTGTGCTGCTTGCTTTAGTATAAATACGACGTGCGAGTGTGGAAAATTAACGAGAAATCGTCAAAGTACGTGACGTAACGTCAAGGTAGATATTCGCTTGTCCTTATCGAAAAATATAAATGTACCGTGAAACGGGTACTTGGTGAAGTCTTGTGCAATTTTATTGAGAAAAAAATAATATCAATACTGCTGACCCACCTCCAGCCTTGACCCATTACAGTTTCAGGGCTTCGTAAGTGTAACCTGTTTTGTCGCACTGATAATTATAGCAATTCATTTGCGGTAAACAGGAACCGTTAATTCCAGTCATGGCGTAACGTGCGTACATGCATCAGCCGAATAAATTATGCAAGCATACATCGCACGAGCATATAGAGACACGTGTGCACACGTGTGACGGAAGAGCTGACAGCAGGTCGCAGGGAATAGAAGACAAGGCTTTCGTAACCTTTTATCTATTGACGTCCTGTCGGTCGGGAGAAAAATCTTTTCTCTTTTACGACCGCTTCCGAATGCTGTGAGGGTTTTAAAAAAAAAGCACTCATATACAGGGTGTTGGAAATTTTGCGAATCAACTGACGCCGTAGCTCTTCTCCTTGGGGAATCATGTACCTCCCGCCTCGTGTTTACCCATTCGCAGCTGCATCTGGCAGAACGTACTCCGAGCAATAACGTCCAGGTCCCACATATGCGATTATTATAATGAACGTTGGACTCCCCATCCGATAACAGGACCAGGTACCTTCTCTAGCCATTGATCCCACGGGACTCGGAGGATCAGTCTTCTCGGTACGTCTCAGGGAGTTCGACGTGATTGGACAACTCGGGAACAAACTTGAAGCGACTGCATGTGCAGCGGTACGTGCAGCAGTGGAGGGAGCGGCCATAATTTACCAGGCGAATATATAATATATCTGCATACATGACTCCGAGCTGCATACGTGGCTGCAACCTTAACGTAGATGAGTAATATCTTCCATTACCCCATAGCCAGAATCTCGAAGGAAATTTCCCTCTCGATAGTAAAAACGCAAACTTGCCAAAAGCCACGACGTGGATTCATCATAGGAGTGTTTGGTCGAGTGGCTTCCACTTGCTGCGGCCAACTTCAGCAGATTGGACCGCGCTGTTTAGCGAGCCGAAGTGTCAGTTGTGTCAACCTGGTTACCCCGGGTGCATTCGTAAATGCAAGCTCATGCTGGAGCCAGACCTAGTTCCAGGGGGGAAGGAAGGAAGGAAGGAAGGAAGGAAGGAAGGAAGGAAGTGGATGAACTCAGAATGCGGGACCAGATAAACGCGTAGGTGGCGCCGTGAGGATGTGGGGGAAGATCCGGATGATATCGCAGTTTGAGAAAGTCTACGTTTTCAGGATTGTCGCGGGAGGAACACGAGCAAGTGGAACAACTGGGAGCTGTGGACCTGGGAGCCTGGAGCAATTTGTCCCCAGCGTTGACTCATTGTTCCGTGACGCTTCGCAAATGCCACTTCATGCGGGGATTACGTGTATCTGTTGAGAGACACGGAGATGTACCAGTTGAGGCTCATCAGTCAAATTTTACAGCGACGACTTTGGATGTAAATTTTTTTTATTCTTTTTATTTCGTTGTGATATTGCCGGGGGGGGGGGGGGGCGGGAGGTACAAAAAAAAAGAAAAGATCGAATATATTTGGACCAGATCGTGACCACGTGCCGAAAGGTCTTACTTCTTTTTTTTTTTTATACAATTCAAGAGATGCTGGGTTTATAGAAAAAAAAAAACAACGAAGATGTTCTTCTGTGTTGATACGCAGTTTGACTCGGTGGCTTCAATCGAGTCGTCGTTTCAATTTTAAAAGAAAGTCGTTTGGAAAAATACACCTTCCCCATTTTATCCTTTGGCGTAGGAATACATTATCCGATGGTCCTGAGTTGCTCGGCTAAAGCGATTTGGATTACCCGGTAGCTTTCCTACGATTTCACGTAGACTATCGTTTTTCGAAATTTCATTCTGAATGATTTACGTCTCGAGAAGCATTCCTTTCTCTTAGAAGAACTTCGTCAGGAACGAAGATCAGGACATTACGGGAATGACTTCGGTTGGGATAAAACGAGCAGTTCTTAGTGACGTACAGTCTCTCTTAAACTCATGCTGAGTAGAATCTTCCGAGAAGTCCTTGAAAGGAGATTAAGATTTTTCAAAAATGAAAATTCATTTTTTTGTGTTAAGAAGTTCTCATAATCATACCTCGCCCCCCCTCGTTTCACCCTCTCTGTACCTCACTGAAAAAATCACCATAATTTTTAACTAAATCTCTAAGCTTTAATTTACCTGGACCAGTTGCATGTCCTTTTCATAATTACACGATGCTTGCGTATCCGAAATTATTGCATATTAATATGCATGGGTGAAAGGGGTGAAAGGGTTTTAGAAGCAAGGGTTTCGCAGAGTCATGGAGAGCAGGGCAGGACAGTTCGACCGGTTGAGGGTTCTAACTGAGTTAGAAGTTAGTCGAGCTGCATCGAAGCTAACTTATTCCCACACGTGGACGGCCTCGTGTCATTCCGCACCGATGAACAAGTCACCGTATGCGAACGCGAATCTTTTGAACCGCCGAACCTTCAGCTCGAAGCTGAAACGGTCGAACTGTCGGGAAATTCGTTCTACGTAAAATCCAATCGGAATTCGATTCTCAAAGAGCGCTGCTAATTTCCACGTGGCCATTTTGTCCGGTCGACCGATTCCCCCTATGGATGTGTATCGCACTTTTGAATTCTATAAAAGGACCAAAATTTCCTATTTCTCAGGCTTACTGGACTTACGTGCTTCGTAGCCGTGTACCCCGTGAACTGTTGCAATCTGCTGCTAACCACCTTTGACCCTGACGGTTGAGACTTTTCTTCGCTCCTTTGCCAAATACTGATCACTCCGGTGATTATCAGTGCTGCCAACGTGCCGATGCCGATTAGAAGACACAGGGTGACTATTTTACTACGCGGTGATATAACCATCGCCATTTTTTTAATTATTAGGTGTGAAATCTTTTCGTTTTACTTTGACGAGACAGTAAGATCTTCTTTGATGATTATAATTTTATTATGTCGGTGTATTCGAATATCGAGGATATATCAGGAAAATGACAGTGAATCCTTCGTAATTTCATTTGGGCAGGATTGTATCTTTATGGATTTCACGTAATTAATTTCTTTTATTAAAATTATCGACGATCTTTCTCTTCCGTGAGATTTTCTAAATTCGTGGATACTTCGGGCTGGACTCCTGATTGATTTTTTTCACAATTACATTTATTTCTTTATAATCACAGCGTTATTTGTTTATTTGTTATCTTCTTATCTCGTATCCCTTCGACAGTACTTCTCTTTAATAGAAAACCAATTTAATCGATACTCTCAAGATTTACTTTTATCACCAATACTTAACCGATAACGTTCACAAAGTTCGGCAAAATTCCATTATCATTTCAAAAAGTCTTCTTTGGATTTTGGATTAATCTGTATTATCCTTATACAGGTATTATCTTATCAATATTATTGTCCCGAAGCATAAACCACTCAGTCTTGAAGACGCATTGTTAACGCCTAATTTATTCAAGAGTTCACTAACCCGTGTCACAGCTTTGACCCCTGAGGTAAACTTAGTAATTCACAGGATATCTTAGAACGAGGACGTCGCGCACCAGATTGTAAAATCGCACAGGAACGACGCTCTCATTTTCCCACGGTCTGACATTCGAATATCTCAGCGCGCGATTCGCGAGTAAGAAATTCTGCGCCGAGAGCTACGCGCACTTCGCCAACGTACCGAACGTGTCAAATATCTGCGGCCCTGAAAACCCTATATATCTGCTTGTCAAATTTGCATTCGCGCGACTCAATATTTTATAGCGAAAGCAGGAGTGCATAAAGGCAGAGCCAGAGAGGCGATGCCAAAGGTGGATGAAATGGGGAAAAAAGATATGTCAATTCTTGGATGCTGGGATGCTGGATGCTCGTGGCAGTGGAATTCCTGATGCAACGTGCAAGAGACATGCAGATGAGTGCACTTCGTTCATGGTTTGAGTATGTGGGATTCCAACCCCTAGAACCAGAAATCACCCCCGGACTACCCCTGGTACCAGCCCACTAACCGACACTCTTATACGTTTTACCTATTTCCTCTATATTTTCATCCTCCTTGTGTTTTTCCCAAACCCCCCCTCCCTCCCCCTACTCTTATCCTTAACCGCGTCCTTTTTTATCAGCTGACACTAATGCAGGCTTCACGCTGGCATACAGGCAACGAGTGCTGAAGTGTCAGCGTGAAGAAACAGGAAGACAGGACCAAGATCAGGATCCCTGAGATCATCCCGATGGGCCTTTTACTTCAAAAGGACATTTTGGTTTTGAGGCAAATTCATGGGAAAACTTCTTGAAGGAATTAGAATGTCCTTACTCTAGCTTTTCAAAGGACTCGTATTCCTCGCACGTTCTCCTGACTATCCTAGCGAAACAATCCTTTGAGATTCCTGATCGCCGACTATCCTTATACGTTTTACGTTTTCTTCAAAGTTTTGAATTTCCTCGAAACCGGAAGTAACAGCCCCTTGAGCGCAAATGGACCTTCGTCCCTGTCGGGATGAAATTGTCAAACTCGAATTCTTGAGGACTTGGAAGTCGCAGGTAGAAATATCGACGAGTGTGAGGCACGTTCGTTATATTGGCTTTTCTAGCTTTTTCAATGTTCCTGGAGAATTGCATTTTTTCAATTTCCTTTTTTTTCAAAATACTTTTTAAAATTGAAAAAAATTTAAAGAGTGCCGCGTAAGAAGTTGTCGTTTCTTCTTATACCGTCCACCTCTCGTTAAGAAGTTTCTTCTCGTATCAACTAATGGCAATGTATTTCACTGCTGACCCTCCCTTTTCTCTCGGGCCCCTTGGCACGAAGTTTATACGCTCCTGAACGTAAATCGGGATTTCTCGTGTCTCGCGCAACCACTACAAAGATATATATTCGCTTCCACACTTTTCCGCTTAGACCACAATTACTTTTGGACGCTACTATACCAACGTGGTAGTTTTACTCAATTCAGACATTTCATGCTCTGAATACACATGCTGCTCACCGGTCCTGACCACATTTTTTGGATTTAATGAAATTCAAATTCTTCAACGACCGAACCAGCCTATTTAAATTGATCGTGAAATTTTTTCGAAATCAGAAATCTAAAGGCTTATCGCGATTTGGATTTTATCCAGAAAAATCTTTAGGAAACGTCAATGTTCCATCGACTGTTCCAGGGGTTCCGTAAAGATATTAAAAATCCACGATATTATATTTATGCTCCGGTAAACAAGTAGGTTAAAGCTTGGTAATAATATTTTACTGATCACCCTGTATAAGCTCAGCGAATCCCATTAGGCAGAAGTTGAAAGAAATTAATATCGCTCAGAAAATAACATGAATCGCAATAAATTTATTATTACAATTTCGTTCAACGATTCCCAGTCCTTAAGGTCCTCTCACAGGACTCTCGATTCATAAAAAAAAAGGTCAAGAGCAAAGTGACTTTACGAGCTAATAATTTTTTCTCTATTCTCCAATTTTCTTGATATTCAACTGACAGCTGTCAATTCCACCAAAATGATCCATCCAACTTATCCCACCTATTACGCACCATATACTCGTGTTAATAAAATCCTACATTTCTGACCCAAATATTAATCCTCTAAAATCCTTATCTATCTATTTATCCACACATCTGTGCAAAACCCACTTAACTACCAGCACGAGTCACGTATAAAAAAAAAACCTATTGGCTCGAACTACCCTCGATCAACACTCGATGAATTAAAGGCGAATTCTCATTGATAAAAAAAAATCAAAAAATCTCAATAAATCTTCCAGCACTCTACGTTATCGGTGTTAAGGGTGCATATAGAGAACACGTGAAAGTATATAGATAGAGATGCGTGATGAATAAAGCGATAAGGCGACGACGAGCAGAGCGTTTTGTGCCTCTTTCGCTTTCTCGTTATCTGTCGCGAGCGACAATCCTGAGTCGCGATTAATGCGCGTTCATAAACAACCCTTGCCGGCGGCCTTTGAGCGCGCGATCTTTCGGAGGTAATGGTGCTGCCGCCGTCCGGCCGTCCGACGAACTAACCGCTTTGCGAAGCTGGATACGACGACGCGCAACCCCAGTAGCGTCGCGACGCCTGCCAGGGGTGGGGATCCTACGCTGGGGCTGGTACCTACTCCCACTTCTGCTACTCGGACTAGCAAAATAAATAGCAAATAAATAGCAAATATACATGGCCGAATACACGAGCACAGAGACATTGCGACCTCAGGCTATTGGAGCTACAGTCCCGTCGCACTTGAAAATTCGCGAAAAGTCGCTGCCGACTTGGCTCCTTATTTCTTTCTTGAATTAGCTCGACTTCCGGTTACACCGGATACCGGAACAACTACGTATTTGTACTTCCTGCAGGGGGGTTTGACATTATTAACTTTCGTTGCCCGAGGGAGATATGATCCTCTAAAAATTATACTTGAATATTTATTTGCGTCATGATTATTTTATTCGATTCCTCGTGGCTCTTAACTTTTCAATTATTCATTTTCTTGAGAATCATTTTTTTTTCTCTTGCCCTAAAGTGTTTTGCCGATTACAATCCGCAGATATTTAAAAGGACCTTCAGAAATTGAATATTTCATTCTGCTTGTTGAAAATTTTAGAAAGCATCTTATATATGTGTATATATATATATACATATCTTCCATCCGGAGATGAAACCTTCCATCCCTCGTCAATGTTGCAAAATATAAAATGTTATTTCGAAAATACGAAGCGACAGGTAGATTTCTCAAATTTCTCAATTTCTGCGAATGCTATGCGTCCATCGATAAGTCTACCAAATTCACGTATTCGCGAGCAACAGTTTGCGCGCAATTTTCGCGCTTCCCTGGATCCCCGCATAAGTCAATTTCCATGCGTGCCAATGAAAGGGAACGGATGAATAAAGTCCTCTGACACTCCATTCTCCCGTGAAGCATGAGCGTGAGCATCCCACCCAAAATTGATTTGCACGTTATGTATTCGACATGGGACAAAATTTCGCACACGGGACGAATCGTGTAGAGAGTTTCGCATCTGCATAAAAATGCCGCCACACCTACTCCAGGCAACGTTGCAATTCTTACGTTATCCCCGCACCTGCAAATCCGCGTCTTACCTATGAAATAAGATTTTTCACGTTCTTCAACTTTTATGCTTAAAAAAAAAAAGTTACCTCGCGGGATTCGAACCCCTAACTTTCAGAGCCCAGCATCCCTCTTTTGGTCCACATACTTCCAACTACTTTTATCCTACCTATTACAATAGTACATACATATGCCAGCAGCACAGTACACGACACTTCCTTGCTTTCCTGACTATTTATTTCTCTCTGCCTCGCGCAGCATCCAGGTGTAACTGAGAACTCGGTCTGGACCCAAAAGAAGAAAAACGATACCGATTACTTTTATCCGAGCAGCATAATACAAGGACAGGTGTAACCAACTACTTAAACTATCCCCTATTTATTATCCCGAAGAAGTAACCAAGTAACAAGGATAGGACGACAACTTCCTAATCGCATCCACGTTAGTGTCATTATAACCTGAAAATTCATGCGCGATTACATTGCAGTTCCAGGATTTATTCGCCTTACCTGATATGGCGGAAAGAGAAATTCTGATAAGCGAAATACATTAGTAGAAATAGGCACGAGTGCATTCCATAGATAATAGGGAAATGCAGGAAGGCGATTTGATCCTGCATTAAGCCTGATTCCAGATTGCTTCGCCTGCTTACAGGTTACACAGGTCCTTTCACATACTGCACTTGGGAAACTTGTACGATTATCCGATATCGCTGAATCGCCTCTACTTCCACTCTCTGCGTCCTGTACACAGCTAATGGATGCTCCTATCAGCTGTTACGATATCAGAAAAATGCCATAACGGACGAAGCTTCGTCAGTTATCGTAACGCAATATGAGCGAATCCACGTGTCTTCTTATACTTGCGATTCTGCATTGTTACTGCCGCTATTTAGTAGTAACAATAGAATTGCCACTTTTCTAGACTGTACCGCAGAAATAACATTCAGCTCCAAAGCGTATAGATAGGGTAGATAATTTTCTCTCTCTCTCTCTCCCTTATCATTCGTAATATGTATATCATGAAAATTTTATATTCCATCTCTGGTACTCTTTTGTTCCTTAAACGATTCAGTAGAATTCTCAATAAAAGATAATGGTATCCATGGAAATGATGGCTGCAGACCAATTTGTCGTGCTGGGATCGCCTGATGCTTTATGCTACTCTAAATGATAAGTATGTACTGTATACACGTTTAAATTGAACCCGAGTGCAGGATATAGGAATTTAGGTAAAAGTTTATATTGGTATATAGGACACATATAGGTATAGCTATAGGTAATACGTATCCTTATCAAAGACATCAAAGAGGTTCAGTTACTTAGAGACTCCTCACCCTTTATTATATCCACTAGGTATGTATATGGTAGATTTTACATAAGTTCCTCGCTTTGTTCCTCCTTCATGGTAAATAGTATTTTCTATCTCGCTCAATGGCTCTATTGGCTTTCGCGTACTCCCCTTGCTCTGCCAAATTTTCGCGAATCTTTTCTCCTGGCTGGAATCGCCATAAATTTTTGCAAATTCTCATCGCTGTCGGTATGGTTCTACTATATGTAAAGGATTCTGGACCAAATCAGAAACTTTGCATTGTTATCCGATCCTTGTTCTTTGTCTGCGTCACGTATACACACACTGTCTCTCTCTCTCTCTTTTTCATTCTTATTTTCTCTCTCTCTCCCTCTCATTCTCTCTTAATTCCTTGCAGTAGTCGTATCGGAATATTGTCTTAAGAGTTTCTGGCCTCTAGGAAGGAATCGCAAGGCTCCATCTAATCGCTTGGCAAACTACAGTCTGCTACGATATTCCGTATAATTGCAGTCCTGCTTTTTCTTAGATCCTTTCTTGGCATAAGCCTCGTGCCTTATCTCGTGTCATTCTGGATCCAAGATTTCCAGCTTCCACGGGTCAACTGTTGTCGTCGTCTGATCTTTGAAGATCATGACTACAAATACGTAGAATCGGCGCAGGAGTTGAATTTGATTGGCAAAAAATTTATCTTGTATCTCGGGATAGAGTGCAGGAGACTCTCGAAAAGTGACACATGTTATCTTCGCGGAGATAAGATGGAAACGATTACGCTTAGAAATTTTCCATTTCCGTTTGCAAGAAGCACTTTGAACCCTTTTTCCTCTTCGGCTGCTTTCTCTTAAGGCTTTTGTTACCTCAAAGAGTTTCTTCTCGTCACGGTCCACATTATTCGCGCAGTCAGTTTAATTTACTCTTGGATTTGTTGCTGGATCGATAAAATAATTTTTGCAACTGACTATTGGCAATTTTATAAAATATGTTTGCCAGGATAATTAATCCTTTCTTTGGACTTTGAGATTCGTGAAAATGAAGGGGACGACGTTTTTCCTGGCATTTATCCTCCCTGGCTGATTGCTACTGTTTAGATGGGCATCTTTTGATTGCAAGGATTTATATAAGCTGCAATCTGATAACAGGCCTTCGCGCCCTCCCCCCCCCCTTCCCCGCAGATTTGATTGTCCTACCTTCGGGCCGCCTTAATCTATTTTTACGTAATACAAACGGGATACGCGAAACTTTAGTTTTCTACTGTTGCTAATTAACTGGCGAATATTCGAAAATTTGAAGAAATCTATTAGGTGTCAAATCAGTGAATTAGCTTTTGATTAGTGGGCGAAATCGAACTGCACTTGACTCAGGGTGGCTGCTCGGAATTCTTATGCGATAGTCTATTATCTACCGGGTGGGATTCCGAACGATAAATCGAGTCAGCTACAGACAGGGAGGAAAGTTTCTTAAGTTTGGTAAATCCAGCTTTTTGGAAAATTAAACCGCCCGGAATTCTCGAGGACTCGGCATCCTCTTCCACAGGAGCTCCTTGCTAGAGTGAATACGCAAAGGACGGACTGCGTCGCGACGCTTCCCAGGTTCCCCCTACCACCCTCGAGGATAATCCTTGCCTATCCTATTTATTTCCTATTGGATGCAGTTACGGCAGTTTTTGCAAATAATTCGGGGAATACGGAAAATAGTTACAGTTCTGCACTTACAGTTTACCGGCAGATAAAGTCGGGGTTGGTCAAAAAAATATTTATTATGTAACGAATGCGCAGGGCGGCTGCTAAATTACTTAGTAATATTTACGGCGCCCCGATGTCACGCTAGCCAACCGTACAGAGTGTAACGAATCCAATATTTGAAAATTTTTATAAAAATCTCTTTGACACGAAAAGTCGACAAGAATTTTCCGACTCTAATAGCGGGTGCTTTTATAGTTCGAATCTTTATTATCCAATGAGGCAAAAAAGGGTGCAGCTCGACATATTGCGACCGAGGAGTCAAAAAGGACGAAAGGAAAGACGTGGAGCCACAACGCTCGAGGGCAGCCAGATGAAACGATAAAGTCGATACAAACATAAATGTGCATTGATTAAATTGAAAATGGCGAACGGTCACACGCGTGTGTCGTTTAATAAATTATTTGATTTTCCCTGTCGGTAATTGTCCACGTTTTTGTTTTTTAAGAGTAAATAATTCTGTCCGATAATTGTACGCTCGGGCTTGCACGAGATTCTGTGAAAAATTTGTTTATGCTAATTTGATTCGAGGCGGATGGGACTAATCACTTGTAATCGTATTAACATCTCGCCGAGCGGGAACAAAATTGACTATATTTATTTTTCGAAAGCTCTGAGGTAAAATTGAAAATCTTATTAGGCAGATCCACGGACACCAGGAGTCTTCTTGACTAAATCTTAAGGCATATATTGATAGCGGGAATAAATTTGTAAAATCGAGAAACACGTTCAACGGAATTTATTCAGAATCAATAATCAATTTACTGTCCGGTTGTCGTAGCCCGGGATACCGGAATAACGCGGCATTATTGGCTCGAGTTTACATCAAGAAAATTATTCACGTCCATCAGTATTTAAACGAGTTATTCTCAGACGAAGAGGAGACGCCGACTAATCTCCCCGCCTCCCCCCCCCCCCCCCGGAAATTTCATCTGCTTCTTACGTAACTCGAGTTAGCCGAACTAAGCGAATGTCTCCCTTGAAATACTAAAATGAGGAAGTAGCCTGGAAAAAAAAAAGTTTATTTCAAATTTTTAGAATCGACTACGGTCGACTCCACCTTCTTTGGTGCACTGGGAAAATTTTCGTGGAGAAGCGCGACCCCTAAACGCTCCCCGGAGTCGTCGCAGAAGTTTAACCTCCACTTCAGGAAGTGCAAAGGTGAGTGGGTGGTGGAGGGTGGCGAGGGGTCACGTCAAAGAGGAAAAAAGTGAGTCTTTAGGGCGGTGGAGAAAAGTGAGAAACTGAGAGGAAATAGTGATACTCGGAGAAAAGGAAAAATTGGGAAATCCCATGAGAACTGTTTCTAAGGGTGCGTCATTGTTTTTGGAAATGGTTTGCTCTCGCGCAGGTACAGGAACGTTTTAATGCTTCAGGCAAATCACAGTGAGGATCTTCGCGAAGCGAATTTGCAGTCGCCTACAGAGGGCTGAAATGGCTAATTTTATACAACGGAGCAGCCCCTGGGCCTACCTTGGGCCTCTTTATTTATTTATTTTTTTTTTTTAAGTGGAATCTATGGGGTCCTTTTCGCGCTGAGTACTTCTTGGAACTTTATGAATATCGGTGGACGAGTCTTTAGCTTGGTAAGACGGAAATCCTGTAGGGCTGGAAATTCTACTTCGTGCGCTGTTACATGCGCAGAGGAACGACTTGAAACGGAAACGGGAAAATTGGAGGAAAGTCGAGAAATAAAGCAGCTCGTTCCCAAAGGTGCCATTTCTTCTTTTTTAAGAACTTGAAATTCGATTCTCGTTCGATTCGCCATCAACGCTTGTCTCTCCGAGAAGCAGGAGCGATAAGCCAAAATATCCAGATCACGTAGTGAAGTCATAAAGCAAAAGCAAGACTCGAGGAAAAATAATCAATAATTTGGTAATCCTTTTACATCCCTGATACATTAATAACTCGATATTTTCCTGCTGCCGATGATTCGAGCTATAGTTATAGCGATTTGCATTATTTAAGTGATCTAAAAGTATCTGAGGCGCAATTGAAGTCGATTCGAGGGGCAAGGGAGGAAGACGAAGACTCGAGGCGAAGGGAAAAAACGGCAGGCGGGTAGTTTGAAGTCTGAGAATTTTTTTAGAAATTAGTCCTACGAGAGATCGGGTGGCCGTTGAGACTCTGGTCCAGCAGCATCCGGAGTAGCCGGGGGCCGGGAAAAGGGCAGCCGGAAGTAAAACTTTTCCAGGCTGCTGTTATCCCGAAGACATCAAAAGTCAAGTAAGTCTAAGGGGATGCTGGGAATCAAGATGGAGGTGAAAGTTCAGGCCAGAGTAAGGAGACGATAAGGCCCCATAGGAAGGACATTACCGACTTCAAGTTGCTTCTGCTTCTCACCCTTCCGATCTCTTTATACGTATATTCTTGGCAAACCAATCTGCCTTCTTCCTTCGCCTCTCTTCTTCTTCGAAGCTTTGCCAAAGAGAATCATCCTCGATTTACGCCTAAAGCTCGATTTAGCACAAAGATTCGCGAATGGGACTGACGTTGTAAATACTCGTGAAAGTAAATAAAAATATGACAGATAAAGAGCGCCGAGATATTTTTTACTCCTGTTTCTCTTTCTCTCTTTCCTTCGAAGTTTCACAATTGGATCAAGGGATTTTCTTAAACTTTCAAATTTATTTTTCCAAAACTTTGAAAGGTTTTGAAAAATCTTAAGAAAATAGCCGTGCGGAGATTCTTATAGTTACGTGTCAGGAGTGAAATCTGCGAGACTCGTTTTATAAAATTGATAAATTCTTTTTTTTTTGTAAAATATCAACCGATCGAATTTATTTGTCGACCAGTGATATAGTACTGTACGGTTCAGTGATTTTTCCACGGATAATACACAGATGAGTGAATCCACTGGAACATCCTAGTAATCAAATTCGTATAGTAATTTACTCACGTCGTACTTCCCCTGAATATTCGGTCCAGCTTGAGCGATGTAAAGGGTGCTCGCAGTGTCGAAAACCAATTCCTGTGGGATCCTGGTGATCCGCTGCCGAGACATTTCGTGACAATTTAAATAAAGGGTGACGTCCGTAGTCGAGACTTTGAAGATAATTTTGGACCACCGTTTCGTCAGCGGCGGCACCGTGAATTTCGCTATTTCCTCAGAATGCGTGTGCTCGTCCGAGTTTGTATAGACCAGAGAAATATTTTGATTTTGTCCTGGTCCCTCCTGAGACATAAAATGGACATACGACGATTAGCTTACCGAGTCGACTTTTTGGATAAATAAAAAAAAAATACTGCATCTAAAATTCATCAATTTTCACTTACCGATAATCTTATCCCAAGCTGAACGACCGTTTCGAAAGGGTTAAGAACCGCAAAGAGGTAGCTGCTACTGGAGGACATGGATTTGAAAGTTGCGACCAGGGTAAATTCCGCTGGTAATTTTTCAGGCAAGTACAGTCTGTACGGCTGTTTGACGTCAGAGCCAGGCCGAAAGACAAACGCTGGGAAACCATCCAAACCATCGTCCATATATTGGTATTTGTCATTCTCAGGATAACCAGCAGCATTCAGTAGATCAAATTCGGATTCTGAAACAGACGATCAAATATTGAAAGGCTGCACGTCGAACGCCTTAAAATTAAAACACTTAAATTTTCGTGTTCGTTGTACCTGACAATTGTTTGGGAAATAAATCGAGGAATTTTCATTAATCGATTACCGATCGATAAAAGCGCTTTTAATGCTAGCTTTAACCGGGTACGTCAGCGAATCGGGCTATCGCAGCTCACCACTCGGTTTATATTGATAGGTCGATAATTTTTGCTCGTTTTCAAATGTGCGCTAAATAAATCGTCGATTAAACCATCATGGAATTTGACAATAATATTCACGCGATCAAGTAAAAAGGGTTTAATCGATGAAGCACGTGTGAGGGATGTAAGAAATGATTAGATTAAATTGATAATTCCATATAAAATTTCTGTAAAGAATTTTCGAATATCTACAGGGTATCCTATGTCTCAGCCTATAAAATCGAACGACTGTTTAGCACAGCAAAGTTCGTAAGATGGCAGACAGATGGCGCCAGAAGTAGTCGCGATTCGGCCATTCTGGCTTCCCGTTACGGTCGCCACCTACTTTGTCCCTTTACAGATTATAAATACTCTTGACTCCTAAATATCCTGAACCACGTAATCTGTAGCCCTGTGATCGAAGGCCAATCAATAAATTCTTATCTCTCTGCATACCACATTGTATCGATAGTTGTGATAAACCTCAGCCATCACTGTCCTTCGTACCCTAATCAAACCATTTTCTAAATCGCACGAGAATCCCAATCAAGAAAAATTGCACTAATAAAAGCCGAACGAAAGGAAGGCACGTTAAACAAGTTCCAGACGAATGAAACAAACGAGTCAGACTCGAATAATGGCCACGTGCCTTTTATAACGCTCTAGTCGTAAACCTTCCTGATTTATAACCCGTAAAAGTCGGATTTGTATGAAAATTCCTGGCCATGAATGTGTCTCGCGTAACAGGACTTTGTGGATGGAAAAAAAAAATTGTTCTTCGCCTAACTTTCGATGTAGCCTGACGTACAGGGGATGCGGACGATACGAAGTTACTTTTAGTACGTTCTATATTTCTGTAATTCTCGTACACCCTGTAGATACTAATTCCAGCCGAGTGAGGCAACTGCTGCGCACAACAATAGTCGCCACGCCACTTCGGCAAGACTGGCAAGACTGGCAAGACTGGTAAGGCTGCCGTAAGACCCTCGAGGGAGTTTCGAGGGAAAGCTGTGTTGATTTAGGGCGACTTTTTTAATAGTCCGATTCCTGAGAGGTGGCGTAGGCCGCGTCAATGAGTGACGAAAAGGGTCCCCGGAATTCGTCTGTCATCGCACTTGGAACTTCTCCAGGGCGCGAGGCGGGTGCGAAAATATTAATTGAAAACAGGGTTAATTGGAGTGCCTGTTGAATATGGCGCGAGGGGGCGCGATACGTCGACGTGGGACACTCGGTGTGTACTCGACACTTGACTGGATGTATTAATAGCAGTCGATGCTAGGGACTTTTTTTTTTTTTTAAAAAAAGAATTCAATGCGAAAACGTAAGGAGAGCAGCGCCAGTATATATAGACGGAATTATCGCAAGCTTTTGGATAGCCCTCTTTTGTTCAGTCAGGCCTTTGGGAGGGCTCAGTTTTTCGATTTTGCGACCCCCCCCCCCCCTCCCACCCCTTTTCTTTCTTCTTCCGAGGATCAAAATTGATGATGCCGATATTCGGGCATATCTTCCTAATTATTATCCTTTTCTCAAGGATCTTTTTGTACCTTCTCTTTGATTCCGACTGATACAATGAGTCAGCGTCATTCGATGCGATGATAAATAACTTCGTAAAATCTTTCACGAGTTGTCAGCCCTCGTGTTCTTTCGAAAGAAATTTACTTTAAGGGAAAATTAAATATCCTGCAATTTCCTTGGAAAATTTCGGTCGAACGAATTTGGCTGGTGGAAATCCTTTCGGATGACGAACGACAAAAAAGGATGGAATCAGAAGGAGATTCATTTTTGCGATTTCATTAAAGGTGGCGGAAAATAAAAATCGTTCGTTTCCGATGGGAAAAGACTATATATGTATGTATTTGCTGTAGATCTTTGTTCTTGCTTTTGATCTGGTTGTGTCAGATTTCTTTTTTGTTTTTCGCTAGAGACAAGACACAATCTCAAAAAAACAAAAGTTCGAATATTTCTTTTGTCCCAGAAACGAATTACGCCGTTGCCAAATTTGTACCGTAGAAAAGTAATCGAAATCTCGTTTCCACGCAACGTTGGACTCGTGAAAAGAAAAAAAAAAAAAAAAAAAAAAAAACAGACTCTCACGAAATATTGCGTCGACCTTTGATCCTTTGGGATTTTTATTAAAAAAATCCTGTGGTCTGATATTACGAAAAAGCGTAACCCCTACGCGTTTACCTTACATAGGAAATTGTATTGAGAAGTTCTATCCATCAATTTCCGGTCAGATTCGACAGGCAGAAATATAAACTGAAGTATTTGAGTGAGCAGGAAAAGGTAAATGAACAAGTGACTAAGGAAGGGAGAGCATAGCTAGAAAAACATGTGGACAGATATAGGTTATCCAAGGGGTGTCCTATTTGCAAAGGACAAACGTCCTGCACGCGAGGGATTATATATCAGCCTGACAGGACCTGGACTCTCGGGAAAATAGTTAATCAGGAACCGACAAATATTTCTCCAGGACAAACGGCGCAGCAAAACCTCGAGGTTCCTGATAAAGAAACTTCGAAAACCCCAAAATAACTTCCTTATGTCACCCATAGACATGCACTAATTTTACACGTGTCGGCCGACCCCGAGAACTGTAATTCGTTCGTGGAAAAGAATTGATGAAAAATTGTTTATGAAAAAAAAAAAAAATTCTATTCACGCTTCGTTCTGATCCAAGGAGCCTCGGGGTTCGCTAAGGTTTCCCTTGAATCTTCAAAGTAGCAAAAAACACAGTCGGGTAGAGTGGGACGGGATAATGAAAGAAAAAAAAAAGGGAAGAATGAAAAATGGAAGAAAGCATCAGAAAGCATACAAAAGACAGGTGAGAGTTATATTGTTTATTAGCAAAAGCCTCAGGCAAGAGTCTGAGTGCCGAGCCTCAACATATCCTCGTATTGTCTAACCAGTGTTACCCTTAGCAATTCTCCCCCCCCCCCCCGCACCCCTCACGGCCTACCGACTCTCTCGTACAGCAACTAGAACTTTAATTTCGCGTAACCATGCATCTTCAATCTCACCCAGAGATTTCGTCTGAATCTCAAAAAAGAGAATCCTGACTAATGACAATTTGAAAAATTGAATTTGAATATCACTGTAATCAAACAATTGGTTCACGTGTTAAAATTTCATACCACAGATCGAAAGATTCGTTAAGGACTCTCGCGATTTTGAGTAAAAAGTCTGGACAGTTGCCGGTATGCTTTTATATGATAATATAACGGGTGATCGTATAACACTAAACAGGATCGTAAGTAAAATCAGAAGAACAAAGTACATATATATATATATATAAGCATTATAACTTCTATTTCTTAGGATATCTCCAGCCTCTCAACCTACTTTCTTGGCTGCATTTCTGCATCGACATAAGTGGACTTTACAATACTTTAAGAAACTTTTCAATCTTTGACAATCGAGACTCCGTCGTCATAACGAAATCTAAGTCGAGGAGAAAATCCCTTCAAAGGGATGCAAAGGATTTTGAAAATTAAATCCCTGAATATGATTCTCAGTCGGTACAGTAGATAACGCGCGTCTCTACAGACGCATCACAGTCTTCGGCACGTGTAGCTGTTACAGATCGTAACGTAACGTATATTGGCCGCCGTCAAAGAGGCTCATAGCAATTTTTCTATATTAGCGAAACTAGTTCCCTGCTTCCCAGAAGACACCGCGTCGTCTCTTACGATTCTCCTAGAAACTTGACTTTACCTTCAATTCGCCCGTCGCTTATCCACTCGAAGGAACCTGTCGTTCTTTTATTTGAAATTGCGCAAACCCCGACAGCTTCTTTTTCGCGAATAAAACATTTAATAAACTTGTTACGGGGTCGCTGCCCTCGGCACCCCTTGTTTCCATTGCTACACCCTGTTTTTCTCATTGTTTTCTGTTTGCTGTGGGTACTGGCGATAAATTGGGCTCCCCCCCCCCCCCCCCGCCTCCCCAAGTTCCACATCAATTTGACGCGTTCCGATATTAATTTTGAGTCCTGCAGCAGGTGCTTCGACTCCTTCGTTCTTTTGGCTAAATGAAAATTTTTGCCTGATATCGAAATAAAGTCTCGTTCTTTAAAATTCTTACAATTAAAAGGAACGATAATCATCGGCACGAAGGTCGATGCGGGAAGAAACGAAATGCGCGAAGCGAGGCGATAGAAATTTAAAGTTTGAAACGAGGAAACGTCGAGTCTGCCAATTAGGCAAACTCTTCTGTCTGGTTCCTGGAAATTCCGGATAGCGGATATTGTTTAGAGAGCAAGGAGACGTTATAAATTAACGACAAAGTTTCGTCAAGGCGCGTATCCAATGCCGCTGCCAGAGGGATTCGGATTCTCAAGTAAAATTAGATTCCTTTCGGGTACTTACCGGCATCGACACTGCGATCGGTATATGAATGATATAGGATAGAGTCAGTAGGTAAATTCTCCATAGAGCTAGACATATTTGCTTTAGTCACTGCGTTGCAAACTTCAGGGCAATCCCATTACTGGATGTTAGCCCGACGAGTTAATTGGACCAGACGGCCAAACGCTTTGCCAACTGTACGACAACTTTCGTACAGTTACCTTCGTAAGTAAGGGCTTCAATTATCGTACAAGGAAAAGATTTTTTTTGATAGTCAAAATAAAAATCAGCCCTGTTATCGAGTGTAACGTGTAATTATCTAGAAATCCAATACGCCATTGGTCCATGATACCCCTTAGTACATTATGAACGTAAGAGGAAGATGGGTTGGCTCTGTGTATTTCGGAGATAGCTGCTTCCCCCTATCACAAAGGGATGCGTCTTGTGAACACACGATACCCCGACGCCTAGAAGGTGACGTAACACGATCCAGAAAGAGATTCTTCGACGTCGTAGGTAACGTCAGGACGCTCGGTCGTTAATTTACGGAAACTTAAAGCCGGATGTTCAAGACACCGCAAGAATCTGTCGAGCGTCTATCCATCCCCTTGGATGCTGGGGAGGGGGGGGGGGGGTTGGATAAGATCACCGAGGCAGAAAGACGGGCAAAATGAATGGGGACGTTCGATCTGTCGTCTCGATAGCAACAGGACAATTTTCCTTCTGATTGTACATTCGCTGATGCGTGCGTAATGGCGTCGCGCGGAAAGTCACTAGGAAAAGTTAAGAGGTAAAAAGTCACGTGGCAGTGGAGAGTATCGATATTTTATTGTCTTAGATGTAATTTAAATAATTTTACTTTTGACCCGTTACATAAGGATTATCCAACAGGTGAGATAAAAGTTTATGATCTATCGTGGTTGTCGCTTCGGGGCGATAAGAAACTTCGAAGAGATCTGACTTTGCTTCCGAGACCGCGTGACGAGAATAGCTAACAATCCGGAACAGACAATGCCTCCCCGATTTCCGCCTGGCGCTACTCGTTTCTCCGTCGTCCCTTACGAATTATGCATAGCCGAATGCACGTGGGATATCGTAGGTACCGTAAAACTAGAAAGCTCAGCCCCGCTACACAAGCACGGAATATCTTAAGGCCGCGAGATCCGGGTTACGGGATGCTGGGATTGCCGCACGAAATCTTTGTCGCAGCGGGTCGATGCACTTGTTCCATCCAAATTTGAGATTCCTCGGGAGAAAGAGAGAAAATAAGGTCAGCGTGGCCGAGGAAGGGAGAAATTGCGAAATTCGAGGTCCTCCCGTTCGAGAGTATACACCCGGTACACCGGTCCAATTTGTCGAAAGTGTTCGCGGAAGCGTATGTCGCCGACAGGATGAAATAAAACAATTTAAGCCAGATCACTTTATTTGCATATGCGCTGCAGACGCGTTTCCATGACGCTACGGCCTTGTTAG
Source organism: Calameuta pygmaea (assembly GCA_031762395.1). Classification (NCBI taxonomy): domain Eukaryota; kingdom Metazoa; phylum Arthropoda; class Insecta; order Hymenoptera; family Cephidae; genus Calameuta; species Calameuta pygmaea. The sequence continues at coordinate 731,016 of JASANN010000278.1, read as the reverse complement.
TCGCTCCCTTCAAGGGTCTCGCCTCAATGGACCACACTGGATCTGCTACTTCCGGATAAATTTCCACTGTGCAAATCTCCCAGTAGAGCTATTGGAATCGTCTGCTGCCGAGAGTTACGATGTTTATCCATAGAGAAGTAAAATTCTTATAGACCCGTTTGCCATCCTCCTATCGAAGCCATTTTACGCGTGTTTTTCACCTGAGATCAATCAACGATCCACGAGGACGCAAAGCGTCGATATCCGACCGAACGCTCGTTCCTGACAAATGCAATCCCGCGCCTGAACATTGAACATTTTTAGTCCTGGGGCTCATCCTTCCGCACGCGTATTTCCAAAGGAAATCGCTTTAATTCTAGTAGCACGTTTTATTTCGTTTGATATCGCGACACAGAGCACCGAGTATTTTCCGTATAGCGTCGCGACGCCTGTATTCATCGCACCCGAGAGCTTTACGAGTATACGAAGCGAATCGAGGCGTGAAGCGATTCGACCAAATTAAACGCCCCCCCGCCGCCCCCCCATCCCTCAAATATAATACATTGTATATTAATATTTTACTTATATCCCACCCGGTACATGTGCGCATCCTTTCTCGCTGTACCGATACACTGCACAGCAGCATTTTATATACCGGGTCCAGTTAATTGCTAGCTGACTATAAATAGAATAACAGCCCAAAGATAGATACATAGCACATGAAGTATGTCTCTATATATTTTTGACGGTGCCCGCGAGATTGCCCGAGTAAATGCACGAAAAAAAAGGTAGTAAAAAATTATCAAAGAAATAGTGCGCACGTAGTAGTTGTCCACTGGTGCGATCGAGGAGGAAACTTGAACTTGACTGTCGCTCCTGAAAACTGGCTTCTCATTGAACTAGGCTGAAGGGTGCCGTATACCTCGAGAGGGTTAAACCAAGGGTTGCGTAAGGGTGGCTGCGATCCCGGGAAAACGAAACTCTCGACGATGCGTCGGGGGTCGTTCGAGGGTTGCCTGACGTAATTCTCTCCGGGTTGTCGATCCGGTTGCATAATGGAGATGAATAAATACTTTAAGAGGCAGAGCATCCTTCCGGTGCATCATCTACCGTAGTATATATTAATATGTATGCAATTGAACTTGCTCTCAAGTTTTTTTCATCATTCAGGCTTTGCATAATCTCGGGAGGTCACTCGTACCTGTTAATTTCTAGGCAGTAGATAATTTTGAGTGGCCTTCGTGTTGTTAAATACTAAACGATGATTGGGGGCATCTTTGATGTTTTCTGGCTGCTACAGGCGTGGCTGTGCTACTGTCTAGGTTCATCTGTTTGGCAAAGTGGGATGTGTCATTTCAGGCTTCTCTCTCTCTCTCTCTCTCTCTCTCTCTCTCTCTCTCTGGGGTGCGTCATAAGTTGAGTCGTGTCGAGAGAGAGAGAGGAGGACTCATTAGCGCGGCTAATGTCAAGGAATTTGGAGAGGAAACCGCACTCTGGCGAACGATAAGATTAAAAGGACGGATGTTGGCAGTGGTCCGGCGGGAAGGATGAGGTTTCGGTCTCACAACATCCTGACGGCCCTTCCGGACGGGGATCACCTCGTGATCTTGATAAATCGAGAAATCGTGAGACGAATCCGATACTTTTCGGTTTTATTGGCCATAAAGCTAACAGCAATCATTTTCAGCAAACAGCGATATTCTCGCTGCTACTTGATCTGAGGTCGTTGGATGATCCGAAAGGGTTTTTTTTTTAAGGCTCCACGAGACTGTATTTTTATTCGTATTCTTTTGTCATTTTTCAGATCTCATATGTACTTTTTTTCATGGGCTTTGAGGTTATCTATTATCGTTGGTCTTTATGGCCGTGGGAAATTTCACGAGTTTTCATGAAGCGAAAAGAGAGTAGCGAACGAGATGGGAAATGGGTGGAGGATTGTCCAGGGAAACTAAAAAAAAAAAAAACAAGGAAATCTCCCATAATTCCTTTGGATGTGGTAGCCGCAGGAAATTCCTATTCAAACTTTCCGATTGTCTTTCCTGGAGGAGCATTTTTTTTCTTGCTTCCTTCCGCAAATTTCGGAATCTGCCCCGGGTGACTCCCTTAGAAACAAATCGTTCCCGATAACACGAATTCGTCATCCTGTGTAAAGGTCGTTTCACACCGAGACAAGCCACCGTTGAAATATCGATGAGAAGCAGCGAATTCGTGAAAAAGGCAATGGCGGCTCTGGCACCGTAATCCTAACAAAACGGCACGACCCTTCGATGTGGGTCCCGAAGGAAGATGACCTCAGTTCTTTTCGTGAGAGAAGGTCCGACAGAAGAAAAAAAGACTGGAGTTCTCTGTATTTAACATACCGCACGTACATAGGCGAATGTTGGTAAATTCGAAAAGTTAAGAGAAAATTTCCAAGTACCCACGTCATACGGTCATGTGCGACCGTAAAAAAGAAAAGACCAGTGAAAAAGGTCCAGAGGTGGTTGCGAGCCGATCGATTCGCGGTGTTCAAAGTTTCCCCGGTGCACAGAGAGAATAATAAAAAAGAAGGGAACAAATCGTATCGGCTCGATTTTATATCGATGAAATTAAGCTCCCCGCCATTGCTTCCCGACGTTTATTGGAATTGTTTGTCTTCCGCTTTAGCGAGCCACGTTACACCGCCGTCCAGGATATATTTGACCGAAGATACGGAATCAATTTTCCCACGGGATTACAAAGGACCCCGGGACACACTACGGTGAGAAATACCGATTCCAATAGAGAATTACGAGAATACGTGTAGTAAACTCGGAAAAGACGCCAGAGCAAATCCCATTGATAAATTAAATTGCAAAAACGCCTTGCGCTTTATCGGAAACGTATTTGAGCCATGTTACAATTTTTACAAAAGTCTCACTTATCAACATTTTTTTTTTTTTTAAAACTGCATTACGATAACAGGAGTAACAACGTAACAGGAGGAGAAGGGAGGGGGGTGGGTGGGTCATATAAATATAGGCCATGTCTATCTCCTAATTTTTTGGTTTCATTTGGCCAGCTTCCAAATAGCTCCATATTATGTCAGCCGACTCGTCCTCAGACACTCAGAAAATTACCCACGCTTTAAAAAGACCCTTTGCCTTCTATTGTACGGCTACTCCCTTTTTTTTCTCTCTCTTTCTTCTCTCCTTTATTTCTCTACCCTCTGGCGCTACACGGCTGCAATTCCCATTTCGTCGGAGGACACCTTATCCCCACCGATACTCGCTAAAGAGAATTCCACCTCGCGAAGCAGTCCTGCTCGTATACAGTACTTGCACGTCTTTTGGAATCCACGCGAATGGCACTGCCGCTGGTTACATCTAGCGTTGCTCCTTTTAGATGGGCCATTGCTAGAGAATCTCGAAGGACAAATGGCGAGCGAGCATTAAGGTCCTCCGATGAACAAAAAAGTCCCTAGTCTCTATATAATTCTAAAAGATCGATAAGACAAAAATTTTTCCCTCTTTTTGGCTAACAAGTTGATACAGCTATGTTCGCCATAGAAAAATGCAAAGGCCCAAAGTCATAAAAGGAGCAAATGTTGTTGGGTAATCGATGATCATCAGGAGAAACAGGATGAGGCACACTTGAGGAATCAATCGCTTAAAGAGTCAATGAAGTAGGACTGCATAGGAAGATACGAAGCGCGAGATCTTGGACCTGCATCTCGCAGATTGCTCCGGCCGTCGCTGTACCACTGCAGCTCGTTGCGCACTTGCCTTTACACTGCCCACCGAAAACCAGTTTGTTCGTGTGTCCGGTGCCCGTGTAACCGTAGAGAAGGGATAAAAGAGAGAAGGAAGAACAGAAATAAATATGAGGAGAAGAGAGCTGGCGCCTCTAACGATCCATCGAGATCCCGTAAGAATGCGTAACAGTTATATGCGTATTGCGCGTGGCTATGGAATTTTGAGATGGTATTTCTGGCAGACAGCCAGGACCCATCGGCGTCCTCGAGTGGGCAGGTCGGACTGAGATAAAGGAAATTAAAGATGCTGATTATAGGGTGACACGTGGCTGCGATGTACCAAGACTCGTGAAGTCGTTGATAGAAATATTGAAATAGGCTTTTCTCTTTCCCCGAGTAACGGAGTCGGCTGCGCGCGGCAGGGAATGATGTACATGACGATTCTCTAGGGTTTAGATGAAAAGTGGGAAGGGACAGGATGGACCGGTATAAGGGCAGCTTCCATATGACATCTGGGACTTTCTAATAAAACGGAGAGGAATAAAAATGGTCAGAAGGCAGCCTGAAGGGTTTTACCGATAAGCCCGGTCCAGGTTTATGGTGCTGAGCAGGCAGAGCTACAGTTGCGCTCAGGATCGAAATGTGGAAGCGGACGATCTGATTTTACCTTAGGGCCTTACGCGTCGCTCCTTACCGATCTTCAGATTTACGGGGCGCTTCGAGCGAATCGTTGAAAATTTATTTTTTGCCGAACAGCCGGCATTGCAGATGATGTAAAGTAAGTGCAAGGTCCCTCGTAATTTTTAAGGGAAAAATCAATAAATTTATTCACGACTCGAGGACTTTTACCGAAAAAGTTAGAGAATGTCTTTCGGACAGGACTGAACATTTTAACAAGTATTTTCAGAGGCTGGCAAATATTTGAGTTGCAATTCCGGCTCGAGCAGCGAGAGTTCTGCAAAGTGTTGATGCTCGAGGAACGAGCAGGGGGCGGCTGCGGGAAGAAAACAAGGAGGGAAAATTAGAACCTAATGTTTGGAACGAAAAGTTCAGATCGTTTTGCCGGGTGCAGATTTAACCGTGGGAATTTACGAGGAAATCCTCTCGGGAGGATGAAGGATACAAGAGCGAAACAAGCTCCGTAAAGTAGGAGAAGGTTGCTCGCGCGTGGAAGAAGCTTAAATGAAAGCTCCGGGAAGCTCCTGGTGAAAATATGCAACGAGGAAAACGCTACGGCACGTCTCGAGCTTGGCTCACGGCGTAACGGGCTCTTCCTGTTCTTCATCTTCGGAGGAAGGTACGATCATCGCTCGGCTGCTGAAGCCCTTGGGAGTCGCGTGTAAAAGCCAAGGTGGAAATGGTAGCCTGGTATACATGGTACCTACGGGAATTTCCAACAGATTCTTAAGAACCTGATGCAGAATACGTGTATCTTGAAAGTGCAGCCTTCCTGGACCAGAATTCTCCAAGACGTACTGGAATCATTCCCGTCTCGAGATGACAAGACCAACCCGTCGCTCGAATTCTCATCTTCTCTCTCCATCCCCATTACATCGAATTCTTCGTCATCCCTGTAGTTTCTAAAACGTCGCGCAGTTAAATCTAGAACGGTCACGTAGCAGTGCGCGACGAGGAAGTCGTGCCAAGGAAGACGTCCCTCTCAGTAGCCGATCTAGTGGCTGCTGCGGCTGCTGTGTCGTCTAGAGGGAAGCTTTTGTCTCGAGCGAAATAACGACCATTCGTTAGCCCAGCACTCGTCGCGCAGTCCTCACGCGAAAGCTTCGTACGTAGATGCGAAAGCTCCAGCTCGCTATGTCACTTCATCCTCACCTCGACCAGTATCATTACCACTTTCTCATTGGATCCTAGCCCAGTTTTATGATAACCTTCACTTGGATCCCAAAGTCGTTGATCCTCGAGATAACCCTTGCGGAATGTCAAGTGCTTTCATTTTTCGAGGAAGGTACGTAACCTTTGTGCCTGAACGTCTCAACGAAGACGTTCGGTCCAGAGGTTGGGTCAAAGAGATTTTTAAGGATCGTTGCCGATTAAGGAGCTCGAACTCGCGTGAATGTAAGAAAACAACGAAGGTTTATTGGAACCGAAAAAAAGGTGATTCGATGTTCGTCGACTTGAAGAAATTACTAGGTACCCGTTCGGTAATTAACAATCTCCAGTACCGAGTCTATCTTAATCACTCGGATTCTAATCATTGTAGACACTCTCGTCTTTGAAGCTGCCAGCCGCAAACTTCGTCAAATGTGCGATTTCAGTTTGGAGACTATCGGTTGTTGGCAGGCCTGTCTTCCATTCTGAATTGGCGCATTCTTGCACGCTCGCGATCTTCTTGGAGTCAGGAGACTTCCGGCGCGACACGACCCTCGAATCGACCCATCCAAGGGGTCACGGGGAATCGTTTGTGATTGAGATGAATAGGGGAGAAATTGCATAGTTTTGTGTACACTGGACGGTTTGCACATGGATGCGGAAGTGGGCAGCAACCGTCATCTGTTTTATTTTGCGAGTGATAGAAGCACTGCGTTGTTTTACGAGTTCGTTCAAGCGAGAGACCAAAGAGCGCGAGGAGGGGGGAGGGGGGAGGGGGGAGAGGGCAGGGGGGAACAGCACTTTCCTCTCTCCTGCCGCAGCACTGTTTTTTTCAACCCCAACATTGTCTTCTCGTTTTTCCCCTATTTGCAAAAAAAAAAACTAGAAACGACCCGGACGATTTTTCAATTTTCTTTCTTTCCACAACCGGTAACACGCAGCTTAAAATTCATTAAGATCCACACCGTGACGGACATACTTTGGAGTGACTCGTTAGCAAATAACTTAGCACGAACATTTTTGGGAAAAGAAAAGTCGCGTTGTGGATTTTCAAAAAGAACCTCACGGTATTTCTTTTAAAGATCTGCATTTGACGATCTTGAATTAACCGTGGACCGCAAACCAGGCAAAGCCGGTATTACAAGGAAGAAAAGCTATATGTATATAGATATGGAAACAAGAGGAGTCCTCATAACTCGAAGATATATCGTCGCTCCGTTGTACAAGGTACTTTATACTTTCCAGGCACGCTCCTAGTCGAATACGTCCACCTCGAAGAACAACCGACTGTATCGCGTCCCCTACGATTTCCTCTAGTTTTTTTTTTCTTCGATTCGTCCCGCCCTTTGCCTCTCGATATTCCTGTCATCCAGTCACTCGCTTCGACGCTGAATCTACATACCGAACCAATGTCGACGTTCATTCTGGACACACATTAAATAATGCATGGGGTCGAACGAATTAATTCAGTGAGAAAAAAAAATTGATCAACGAGCGCCATCTGAGTTACCGAGGCCTCAGACTGACACGATTCTTTATCTAACTGCCTTTTTCATCTTTAATTAGATCGATCTCGATGATCGAGTGAGTTTTTAAAAAATGACCTCATCAGCGTCTACTGCAGTCGACAGCTCCGTTCCGACGCTTACCTTTCGGATTGAAACGTCTTTTTACTATATTTTACATAACTTTAAACTCAATATTTTGCTTCTATTAGCCGAGCAGTTTGCGTCGGCTCGTTTTGAAAGCATCGAGACGGCGACGCTTCGCGCTGAGGGCGACGTGCTGGCACATTGGCGCTGCTTGTGGCTGAGCTGCGTGTCTTTAGCTCTTTGCAGAATTCGAGAAGAGCGTCGATAATGGCCACGTAAAATCTTACCGATGGCGGAGAAGATCCTCTCTTCGTTTTCGTGAAAAATACTTTTATACGGTTTCAGGAGATGTACGCTGCTCGCGTTACGTTTTACGATAAGGTTAGAAAATATTTGAGAAAAATATTCCTGACGGGAAAGACGTTAGGTTTTCTCTCTGCGGCAAAGCACGACGTACCTGTAACCGTGGAGTTATGGAAATCTACAAATTTTCCTATTCTCTCGGAATATCTTGTAAACCAGCACACGCGGTTATTAACGGTGCTGGGAATTATTATATGCATTAAATGCACTGTGTTAAAGTGAAAGGCTTTCTCGAAATTAAGCTCCAAGAAGTTTTCGAGACTTTCTTTGATTTTAATGCGAAGCTTGAGATTTGGAGCTCGAGGCTATCGCTTCTGGATAAGAGAATGTGCAGCTAAGGTTAAGGTAAAGGAGGGTGAAAGATACGTAAAACAAAGAGGCAGCCTCCCGTACATCCCATGGGAGAGGAAGATTTTATGTTTTATCTACGTGAGACTTATGGACCAATCGCGAATACGCGTGTGCTATGAATTTCAAATCAGGCAGCCACTTTCAGCCACTTTCATAGCAGCCAACCTTCCTGCTTATCTGTATACCTATGCACACTGTGGAACTCTTAATAATTCTACTTAACTCGGTATAAAGCCTAATCTTCACTGCAGCGAAAATCATTTAAAAATCGTATCGACTTAGTCGAGCGGATATCAGAAGCGTTCAGGAAGTTAGTTGGTCGCTGCTTACGTTCTTCGGGCGACTGTAAATAGATCTTTGGTCTTTTGAAAAATATTAAGCTTCCATCGCTCCCGAACGATCCGGATGTTTTCGTAATCAGCCTGGTATTTCTATTTCTTGGAAAATTTCCTACTGGCCGTTCGCGCTATGCAAATGGCTGCCCAGGGGGCACCTATTAAATATGACGATACCGCAAAAAGTCATTTACGTACGACGTTCGCTGGGCTATATAAATGAGGCTGGAGATGAGTCGTTATCTTGCATCCTGGGGGAACTATACGTCCACGACTTCGTCTCTACCGTCCTCCTCTGGGTGATAAGAGCTCAGTCCCGCTATGCCGGCAACATACAGCAATGTACCAGCGTATCAAAACCCCCAGGCAAATCTTGGCGGATTAATTGTGAATGCCAACAAAAAGTTTCAACCACGAAATCCAAGCAGCAGCGGCTATTGAAAAGTTTTCCCTTAACATTTTTAATTAGGCTTAAGACGGTAAATTCCAAATTTAGTACCAACACTGTACGGCCCTGACGGATTTATACGTTTACGTATTCCATCGAATTTCAGATTAAGCTCGCGAGATTACAATGCCGTGCGTGGATAAAAATTCAATATTATAAAAAAAACATTGAAATAACAAAAAGGAAGTTAAGTCATGCCTCCCGAAACCAAAGGGGCATTTGAATACTAATTCTAATTCCTAATTCTCTTTCGAATTTCACATCGACAAATTGATCTTTGGTCTTACCTTTTTTTTCGGAGAAAAAATCAGCCTCGCTCGACGTAGCATTGAGGATCGCGGAGATCAGCAAGAGAGTTCTGAAACTGAATATATATATATAAGTTAAATGGTGAAACGTCACAATGAGTCTGGCTGGTAAAAAGTAAGAGGGAGGGGGCAGGAGTCATTTAGGAGTTAGGAGAACAATTTTCTTTCAGGAATTCAAAGCACAGAAAAGACACGTGATCCTGGCAAAACGAAGTTGGCACGTAAAGAGCGTATCAGGATTAATAACAAGTCTACAGGATGTTTCCTACGTAACTGACAATACAGGCTGTCCTTTATATAATTCCGCCCTGTCTTTCTCTTAGTCTCGCTCTATTCTTTAGACGCGGCCATAGCCGAGATAAGAAACACGAGAAACTGTATTACGCCGGGACGTCGAATCCCTCAAAGAAAGAAAAGAGCTTCGCGCGTTTATCAAAGGCTCGCGTGACTATCTACAAGGTTCGCTGATAAAACGATCGTAAGTTTCGTTGGCCACTTTATAGCCTCCTAATAGGCATCGTTAAGTAGCACCGTGTATGGGCTGCATCGATGACGCTGATCATCGATCAAATCTGAAAATCTGAAGACGCGGCGCGATTAGGTGATTGTGACGTAGCCTGTGCTAAAGATTTGGCTTGACACAGGAAACACGGGTTAATTAGCACCTGTATAATTTGCCGGTCTCGTTTACTTTGGATACCCAAGTGACATCAGAGTGATGTCAGTCGAGGGTTTAGAAATTTTTTTTAAGGCTACCCGGTAGATGCCACGTCGCAACGGTTCAGCGTAAGATCTTTTTTCACGTACGCAAAGTCACTGGGCTGATGTAAATACATCGTTGTTCAGTTTAATTGAATGTTCTATTTCAGACTGGTGACATGGTCTGCGATGGAAACGGGGCCTTATGCCAGCATCAAGGCCTGTCCCTAGAGGCGGTTCTCGACTGAAAATATTCTAAGCCGTGAGGGGACTGGCTGGCTAGATCACTCCGTGGTTGATCTCTGGCTGTGAGTAAATAAGCAGGAAGTCAAGACCGGTCCTAGACTAGGTCCACGATGTTCACGAAGTTCATGTTGGTTTTGGCACTTCGCCTGGGACTTGCTTAGACATCGACTAAGTAGAAGAGTTTACGGAAGGTTTCGTCACTTAGCCAAGTCCGTGATGTCACGAGGGAATTTAAAAAACCAACCGGGTGTCTCTCGGTATGACATCAGGGACCGTTTAACCTCGTGTCGCCTATCCAAAAGTGGCGCAAATAAATCACAATTCAGTCGCCTAAATGGCAGGAAGTGGCGCCTATACATGGTGGCCGAAAAATAATGTTGCGATAACAGTACGATAAGCAGGTATATTCCTGTACGAGCTACACGTGTTACGCTGGACTACCGAAAGGCCAGATGAAGCTTTTAAAAAAATGATTCTGATCCCAAAAGTTTCCTCAATTCTCATGATCATAAGACTTGGTCTCTCCGTGACGACTGGTGATGCCATCCGCTCGAACAATGAACATTGATGACCAAGGGAATTGAGGAAAGCGTTGAACTCGATCTGACTCACTTCCAGTATTATCTACAGGGTACTCCAAATTGGATCGAGTCGTTACGAGAAAAAAAAAAGAAATGCGTTGACCGTAGATACAAAGTGCATTCACACGTGAACACGTGTTTATAGATTAAGACGAGGCGATATTTTTATTTGACTTGCCGACGAACGTATCGATAACTCGTTGACGTCTATTACGAGCACTGATCAATATTGCGGAAGCGTACGCGCTGGAAGTCGATGTTAAATCAAACCACACCTAAAAATCCATAGCTAAGTCGTTTACGAAGATTTATTTGGGTCTGTATAAATTTTCAAAAATATTCCCAAAATATTAACGGCGCCCTGAGACTCCAGACACTGCGCCGTTATGTCTCGTTCACACGAATTACGATATTCGCGGCCTTTGACTTTGCGTCGGGCTATCTATAGAGTGACGTTTTAAACCACGTGCGCTCCTTGACACTGACGTATATCATCGTCAAGATGAGTTTGCTGTTCCCTTATTACCCAAGTGCCAGCATGCATTTTCCACCAGATTCAAAGCTACTGCTGATTCCAAGGACTGAATGATCTTCGTAAGAATTTTTATTTTATAGAAATTAATTTTTTTTTTACACATTCATCCTCTATCGTCCTCGGCTACTCAGTCGCGATTCCCTTTTTGACACTGAAACATTTCCAGACCGACTCGCAACTGCAGCAAATGCGATATCGTCAATTACACGTGTGCTGCTTCATTACAATTCCAAACGGCAGCGTCTTCTCGTGCAATAAGCATCGTCCTGCTAATGAAATGGGAAATCAGGCACAAACTACTTTCTCAGCGATAAAGTGTCTCTTGTAAATTGGGCTTTCTGGGAGAAAAATATGATTTCGACTGTCGCGTCCACCTGCTGGTCTTCGGAATGAATAGCTGAGACTACAGGTGCCAGAAGCACGTTTCACGCAACTATGGAATCCTAACGAGGATAGAGTCTCGAAATACCTTTTTCTTGAATCGCCCGGTAGATTTACATGCGTACACTAGGAAAGACGAGTAACGTGTGAATGAAATTCCAACAGCTTACGAAACCAGCGATCGGCGATATGGGCGTCCACGTTTGTTATGTACTAAGAAAAATTGTTTTGTAACAAACTGTACACGTGTATGACTCGCACGTATTATTATGTCATCGAATAACATTCGTAGCACGTGAAATTCTTTACGTAGTCAAAACCAAAGCCAAGCCTGTTTTTACGATAAATGCATTATTATGCGTTCGGAAATATAATTCTTACCTCATATTCCATATTGATGCAATTGACGTTCACTTTATTGTGAACGTATACGAGCAATGCACAGTGGCAGATCAGAGGCCGATCTCTTTCCCCACCTTTTCATTGAAATGAGATAATCATCGAATTGGTATGTTAAGCATTATGATACATTAACAGAAAATTCTATGACAGGGTGGGACTCCTTGGCGGCGAATTAATTAGCGCTTGAAGTACCTACTAATTTATTCGAAGGTCCTGGCTAATGGCTGGGCCATCGATGGCACTGATTAACAGAGTGTACTTTGGGAAGGAGATTCTTCGATTGATAACTGAGGAGGTGGAGAGGTCAAGGGTCAAGAAAAATGGGATCAGGATTTCCTTTAACAGGCTTTCACTCTCTACCTATGTAAATTTGTCTATCCATATGTCCGGGTACAGAGAATGTAAATCTAGCCAAAAAAAAAAAACTAAAATTCAAAATGTGAAGCATCCTGCTGTCCCTGTCAAAAATACGAAGACCCGTGACAAAAACCCTCTAGTCTACAATCGGAAGGTGTCTACATGTTGCAGTTGGAGATATAAATAAAACTAGAGTCTAGACCATGGAATTATTCTATACTGTCAGGAAGAACATTCTGCCTTGAGGAACGAGTCATTGTAGTCAAATTCTTTCTGTACGTTAGATCAGAATGGTTGAGTCATTCGACTCGAATTTATTTCGAATTAGTTTGACGATTCCGACAGGGTTAAAAAAAATCCTGACACTCAAATCGTTCGGCCTTTTGACGTCTTTCTTATTTCCTCGTAATTCTTAACCGGTCACCCGATAGATCTTTAATTTGATTCTAGGCAGGTTGGAGACAAATTTTTTTTTCCATCTGTCTCTTTCTTTTTTGTTTTGAGAAAGTCAGTGCTACTTACTTGAGACGCATCTTGGATCAATCCATTAAGTGATTCGATGATGAACGGGTGCAAAGATCGATTACTGGGATGATCTCTGTTCTTCGATTTAGCACATTCCGGATGTCCTGTGGATGCTGGGGATTCGTGTCCCGAAGGAATACCTTGTGTATACAATTTTTTAATTGTTTTATTTCGAGAGGATTATAATAATTAAAGAATGTTATGGTCCAGGAATGTCTTTGTTATTTTGAGAGATTTGCCCTCCCCTCCAGCATCCTCTTCTTCTTAATCTTCAGTTTTATTGCTTTCCTATCGTTGCAATGCTATTTTGTCGGTCCTCTATTTCGGGAGCTTTTCGCGACTGGATATCTCACTTAGAATTCGCCACTCACTTTGTCATTGCAAATCCTTAAATTCCAAAATTTGTCCAATCGGTATGCATCATTAAAAAGTTATTCTCGAGCCGATCAAAAATTATGCGAATTATGATTTTTCAGTGCCAATCGTGACCGGCTAGTATCGTGCAAATTCACTGCAAAATTTTTCTATGCCGTTATCTGACGTTAAACTTGCATTTCCTATTATCGAATTAGACAATAAAATCTTCCGTCGCCATTGAGAATTTTAGACACTGTCGATCTTATGTGCTTTCAGGTAAAATAAAAATACGTGGCACCTTGTAAAGGTGCCGTTCACAAGAGCGCGACTTTAACGTGTGATATCCTCGCCGGTATATTTAAATTTGGTAGCGCACGTGGTGACGGCGGCGTCGTGTTCTCGACTGGCGCCGTCACGACGCCGGGCGCCGGGCAATGCGTCTCCATCTCGCGGTCGTTCATTGGAACTTTATTCTGTGATTTCAAAATCAAGAAGTACATGAGATTTCGTAAAAAAAAAAACTTGTCAGTTTTTTTTTTACGAATTTGACAAAAAAAAATTATCAAAAAATGTGCACAGGCGTTACACGATAAAAATGGCGTCGCACTATCTGCATACTCGTCAAACTGTAATCGGAAACAGGACTTTGATTGCTCGTTAACACTTAACGAGTTCAAGTAAAATCTTTTATGCGAATAAGAATTACTGAGCTTGCTCGAGACGTGTGAAATATATCGAGAGCAAATTTTTCCGGGATGAGGAAAACAATAGATATTGCATGGCACATTCAGTGATTGATCATTGATTTAAAATGAAGCTGCACTTTATCGTCCTCTTGCTGTTTCAAGAGTAATGATGCGCGCCGGCGGACGGAGGCTGAGATGAATCAAAAGCGGATATGACGTACACAGCTGATTATGCTCTTGAATGAGTTTCCTCTTTTCATTCATTCATTAATTCATAATCACAGTTCTATAATGAACAAGATAACCCAGGAGCTCACTGAGGTTATCTGAAAAATTACAGCGGATTTTTTACGCACTCTTCTGGTCCAGTTAATCAAAATCCGTATAATTGGACTTTGACCTGCTTTGTTAAATAAAAAAGTCATTTACAAAATTTCACGCACTAAGAAATAGGGCGAGGCACACCGGAAGTACTAAGAGGAGAAAAATTTTAAGAAATTTCCACTCAATGGACCAGACCCAAAAAGGAGGATACTGCCCGTTAGGGTACAGGACGCTGCTCCAGCCATGTTCATCCAAAAGTTCTAGGGATATTGGACTCGCACTGGAGAGTCTGATCTGCTCACGTGATCGTTGATTGACTTCATCAAGAGTACAAGTGCATTTTGGGACATCTAGCACGTAGCAGTGACTCCGTTAGAGGAACTGCTCCTAGAGCGTGGTGGACCTGAATTGCTCTTTCGCCTCATCCGCTGAGCTTGCTCAGTGGGTCTGGTCCAGGTCGACGTGCCGCAATATGGTCCTGGACCTCCCAACAGGGACCATCAGTGCCTTTAGGGTGCGCTATGGTCATGGTCTCGTGTAGTGAATTTAACTATGGGTCCATCTTCCGTGTCTTGCGTCCTTGTTACACGAGTGCGGAAGATTGGATAAATGGATTCTCCATTTCTTGATAATCTGGAACCAATCGCAGTACCTCCACAGGACCGCGAACGACGTTAAATAAATATTTTTATTACGGCTATACCAGTAATTCATCGCTTGTATTCTCAGGTTACAGCAATGGAATTTCAGTCCAGGTGCCTCTGGTCATGATTAAAATTCTTTATAGCCTTTATAAACTCACGCAGTTTCTGTAATCTAAGATACACCGTAGACAGTTGTCAATAAATCACTAATCTATAAAACCAGTTTTCCTGCGCTTCGCTTCCTTAAATATTTAATTATATCTATATTATAAGAGTATCGTAACGGCTCTTAAGGGTATCACTTCTCCTGTAAAGAATTCGACGTATTCTGGCTCGAGATAGACTTTCACGACTGTCGGTAAAAAAAAAAAGAAACTTTATCTTTTAAAAATATCGAATTATACTTTGTAACATTCGCCATCGATAAATGACATAATAGCCAGGGAATAAATAAGAGATTTATTTATTACAGTACAGAAAGGATTTGGCAGTGAAAGGAAATAGTCTGTTATTTTACCAAGTAATAAAAAGATAAAAGTTATTCCAACCCGTTCTGATTATTAACATTTAAAAGAAATTAAGAACTCAGGATTCCTCGTTGAGTCGGACGTTTAATTGAATCTTGGAGAAACCGGTATCCTTCAAGAAGTATCTTCATATGGATGTGTTTGTCAATAGTAATGCAAGCAAGACCCTAGACTCGTTACTATCTCCTGTGTAGTGATGTTAAAGTACATACATATGTATATTAATACGTTTTCCCTGTTCAGACTAATGGTAGAATGCAGATAGGTGTACCTAAAGTCAAAAAGTCTTGAGACGGAGACTCAAGTGTTAATTGACATTCTAAAAGCAGCCAAGTCAGCCATCCAAGTACTTTAAGCTCCTTATCCCACTGGTAATTCAAAACGTTAAACACCTTGGTGATAAGGAATAGGACAAGTGGATATCTAACTTGAGCATGACGTTCGAATCAATAAACATAAATTAAGGATTGTGCATGAAATGTTGGTACCTGCGTAATCAGTGATAATTATTCAGAGTCAAGATTGTTTAAAGTATATTTCATATTTAAATGGTGTCACTTACGCCATGAGTAAAGGTAATAAAAGTTACTGGGGACACGAACACTCATAGGAAATATCTGTAGTAACAGATTAAGACCCATCGTCTTTATTTTTAAAATATTTTTAAAATGTTTCAATAACCAGCAGTTCCTGAGATGTAGTCTTTTATTCATATGATATAAAAGTAAAGACTCGTCGTTCAATAGATAATTAAACATTCATTGCTTCTTAAAATGTCTATACAAGGTATAAAAGTAACGTTGATCAACGACTCTGTCCTCGAAGATATATTTTCATGTCAAACCTTAACCCGTTGCCCAGCTTTGAATGTGACTATAGTATCTGCAAAATGAAAAAAATAATGGATTACATAAAAAGATTAAATAACTGGGACAAGGACCAAAAAATTGAAACAGGCTTTCTCAACTGTTTATGGATATAAAAAAATTCAGACTCCATCTGTCGATATGATATCTACCGTCGGTAAGTACGATTTTGCAGTTTTATATTTATGAAAGCTAAAGACACGAAGTTACCATGCGTTGGTAACGAAACGTTATTCGACAGAAGAGCAAATCGATTTATACATCCAATTTATTAATAAAACAATTGCGTCGAGGCATTAAAATTTAAAATTTTAATTCACTTACTCTACTATTTCTGATGCTTTGAGCATATTATTCCTTGGGAGTATCTGGCTCCTTGTTTTGTTTAGTTTCTTTCTCCATTATTTTCTTCTTCTGAAGTACTTTTTTATGCTTAGCGCCCTGAAGATGAGCGTTCCATTGCAGTTCCCCGATAAAGATCCTCTGACAAGGCTGTTGGAGATACGTTAAAACGGAAAACAGTCTGATTAGAGGAATTCGATATTCAATTAGTCTGAAAATGAATTATCTAAAATATTCACACTCTTTACCTCACAGAAGTGACTCTTCTCGTTGCTGCTGTCCGTATTCTTCTGATTCTTCACCTTTTCGTTGAGGGGCGTTTGAGTCGGCGTCTCGCCCTTAAGTTTCGCAGATATTATCGCGACAGCTGGCTCCAGGACGTTATTGTCCCAGAGCTCGACGTTCGTGCAGTCCAAAGAGTATACCGGAGGTACCTGAGGAAAAGTAAACTTCGATCCTTTATTCTGGCACAGGCAGAATCGGCCAGTCAGCCTTAAAGACTATTCAGAGAATAAGAGAAGCAAGCAGACGAACTTGAAGAAGGTAGAAAATGGATGAATAGAGAGACTTGCATGCGTTGCAAAAGAATAAATAGAAATGGCAATAAAGAAAAATCGAAATAAGAAAGTCCGTCAAAAAGAAAAGAGAGTTCGTACCTGCCTGTCCGCACGTCGAATGAATCGATTCAAAACCCATCGTTGCTGCTTTCTCGCATAGCGTCTCGTGACTAGTTTCAGATCGTCGATGCCCTGCTGCAATAATTTCATTCCCTGAAAGTAAAGGAACCACGTCAGAGCTTCAAAGCACACTAATTAGCCGTCGAATGAAGCTTTAACGATTTTAAAAAACACTTACTCTCTTGGATTCCCTCTGCTCCTTCGGAAGTATCAGGTACTCGTGAAACTCCTTGAATCCGATACTCTGGAAAATTCCTTTGGTATAGTCTGGCAATCTGAAAATATTATTCCATTCGATACAAAGTTGTTTACCATTAATCAGTCCGTATAATTATAATTAAACTTATTTGACTAATGCCAAGTGCAACTAAGAGCGCCCCCCGCCGAAAATATTCCTCCTGTTAGGAATACAATCGCCATTTGCCTCGTTCTATATTTGCAATAGAGCAGAATACAAGGAATTGCATTTTACACGGCTGGGCAGCTTATCACGCGGCGCACGATGATAGCAAGCGATTCGAGGTCAGGCGGTCGTGCTTACGTGGCAAGAGCCGCATGGAGGGAAACGGAAGATGGAAAAAAAAAGGAAGAAGATAGATTTTAATGGAAAGGTGAAGAAAGGTGAGTGACAAACGTACGACATTACTCATTTCAGTCGTGCATACAAAACATCGAGTCTCCATATATACAAATTACGTGTGTACGTATTAAGCCTGATTACAGCACGCAGGGAGGCGAAAAGTTTACTTAAAAATTTCACAGTCAAGAGATAAATGAAAAAAAAGAAATTCGTATATTATCTCTCTGGCTCTTATCGATCTTAAAAATTATTCCGGTCAAAATGTACATAGAGAAAGGGGCTTTTTCCAAGAGTAGCTTCTTCCCAGGTCCATACAAGTGGACCACCGGAATAGTGGAATTCCGATGTTCCTCGCAGATAGAATAATTAAAAATGAAATAAAAAATACAGGAACCACGATCTTGAAGGACATCCGGAAAATCGAATAGTTACGTAGGAATCGTCGAGGGACAGGTGGGCAGCTGAACGGATGGACGCACGAATAGGAAAAGGTCTGGGCTTCGTTTGTAATACTAATATCGTTAGCATGTAAACCGGCAGGTATTTATTCAAATATTTTTTCAACTGTTGCTAAGCGCCTCTCGGCAATGCGATATTAATTCCGACGTGAAACGTATAGTTTCAATAATCATCTATCACAAGGGGTTCTCAGCGCACGATTGAAACGTTCCGTTACGTAGTCGCGAATCTGCCAAGCAAAAATCACTATCGGCCGTTAAACTGGACCAAGCTGTGATGCTGAAATACGAGTGACGTCAGGTTGAGAACGAAAAAAAAAAGAGAGAAAAAAAATGATCCAACCATTCAAAATTATCTTATTGCTCGTTCGCCCATATGGCTATTCTATCGAGACGTCACCGCAAAAGACCATCTAATCTCCAGGAGCGCCAAATGCTATCTGTACATTATCATCGCACTGCCATTATAATTATTATTACTAACAATAACCCGCAACGTGCGTAATTCGTAATATTTCGATAAGACCTATAGAAAGATAAGGTTGTATCCATGTCAAAAAAAAAAAATTTCTAAAGATCTCGAACGTACTCGGATGCAAACGGCATTGAGCCTGCAAAGCGGAGGCGAATTAATTTGGGTCACCCACCCAACGGAAGATACTTGCTAATTATTCCGTTAACTTGACATTAAAGATTTCGCCGTGGAGCCGAAGATTCCTTCACACGAGCAAGAAATTAATGACTGTGGCTGATTATTGAATTTTTTTTTTTTTCTAAGAATTCCGTTAAACGAGCCAATTTTATAAACATAATTCATAAGTCTATTGTCTCCCGACAGGGAAACGATTAATTTATTTTAATAATTAAGAAAAACAGGCAGCGCACCTCCATCGTCGCTTTCGCTCTTGACGTTACAGAATATTGGTGTCGTTTACCGGGAACGGTAAGGCAAAGCCAGGGCTGACGTCACATCCGGCAAGTTAAAAAAAAAGCTTACGGAAAGTACAACGAATCTTCATTGAATTTACATAATACAAAATACGACATTGTTATCGGCTGTTGTTCGTAAGGATAATTTTAAGTAATATTTATCACGCGTAAGAACGTACCTAGGAGAACGAAACTGATCTAGAATTTAAATTGCAGCGTTTACAGAGACGCGCAACAAAGTGACTATTGTCGGGTCAAATGTTATTATACAAAAGAGTAGAAACGCAGTGGGTCAAACTGAAACGAGAAACATAATATTTTATTGCGATCAACCTTTGAAGAATTGCGATAACCCTGCACGATAAGCTCTAGCCAAGTAGCATTCGAGGCACTGGACATCTTTTTTTTTTTTTTTCTATCGTCGTTAACGAAGATTCCTAGCCTTTAGGCGCTATGTAACGAAATGGGAAGTCTACATTGTCTCAAGGTTCACAGCTACATTGAGAAACGCGATAACGCGCGATCCTTTGGACTTATCTAAGAAAATGTATTCTCGACCGGCGCCAGGAGCTTATCGCGTTATCAATGAACGAAGTGCGGTGATCGTTGTTTATCGATTACCGAGCGATTTGATTTTGATTTTTCATAAAGACCATTTCGATGCACGGAGGACGAGGAATCATTCGGGAGTAAAGAAATCGTAAAATGCCGGCTTGACTTACGAAATAACGTGTATCGCACTATACTCTGTAAACTACTATAGTACGATACGATAACTTATTTTCGTAGAGACAAAGAAAATATTTTATAGACTCTTGCCACGTGTCTTTGCGGGCTACCGAAACTTCTCTATTACAACACCAATTCACCTGTACACACACACCGTTCACATTAGTGCTGTGTACACACGATATTTATTGCTGGTATCGTCCACATGGCATACTGTCGATAAGACTTTACAGATGATTCGTCAAGTCGCTCTAATTCGATCGGTACTCTTTTGCTCTTCACATTAATTACTCGTTACTAATGAGTAATGACTTTCCAAAAGGGCATCTGGTTATTATTAACAAACATTTATCTTCTGTTGGCAGTAGATCATGGAATTTCTTATTCCAAGTGACATATATCTATAGGAATGATCTATGGATAGACGTTACGATCAAGTAGGAGGGAATGATAAGGAAACGTAGAAGGAACAGACTGATAAAAATGATAGAGCCTAGGGAAATGGATGGGAGACGCGACAGGTAATCGCGCATTAGATGTCACAATGCATGAATTTTATAGGATTGAGGTTAAAAATAAAGAGACGAATGAGGAGCGAAGAAATGCGTAGAAATACATATGTGGTTTCAGGCGTAAAACAGATACGGTATAAACTCCGAATATGGTTAGAAATTGCCGACTTGACATTAGGTATAATGAATACGTAATATTATGGCTACGCAATAAATAATGACGCAGTTGCAGGCGGCGCAATAGGAATTGCGTAAAAGGCTAATGTAATGTGTAATCAGAGCCTCGTAAAAATTTTTTTTTCGTTAGCTTCTAGCTTTGCGATTCCTCCGCATTGGCTGCGTTTTGCTTTTTTCGGAAAGCCGATATCTCCTCCGTGAGTCCTTGAGGATCGATCAGACTTTTTTTGTGACAATTTAATCTCTTTCTGCAGTCTTGTGCGTCGCAGACGAACTCGCGGAGGATAGAATTTGCAGAACTCGAGTTCGCGAAGAACGGACGGTACGCGAGACGTCGGTCACCCGATTCTCACGGAATTCGATGACTCGGTGTGAATCGTGCTGGCTCTCAAGGCGAAACCTCTGATTTCGAGTAAAGCAGAGACTGCAGATAAGTTTGCAAAAAAAAAAAAAATATTTTCCTGCCTCTCTCGCAAAATGCCAAATTTCAGGAACTTTGGTCCCTCGCCAATTTCTTTTGGCAATTGGTATTGGAGTTCACGAATAATACTGATTTTCCGGGATTCCGTTCTTGAGGCATAACGAAATCTTGGACCCGTTCAAAAATCCAGGTCCGGACCGTTCCATTGAAATGACAATAAATGAGGGACGTTTTCAATTTTTCTTTTTTTTTTCAATTTGAACCGGAGCTTTTTTTTTCTCACAAAGCAAAAAGTCACTGAATAAGAGGGTCCTTGGTCCCATTTTCAATGACCCTTAGACCCTGAAAAATGTCCTCTCAATGGAAGCTAGAAAAATACCACGAGGCTCTATTATTTATTTAAAGCTGAATGACGTGGCTGCAGCGCATTTCTGATCCTCCCGTCCCCAGCCCCGTCCTCCCTTCACGTCCGTATCCGGTCACGGAGTTTCGTACAACATTGGGTACTGCCTGATTTCCGGGCACAGGAAGGTCCATTCACGATGCGATCGGCGACGACGGCGACTCTGACGTGTCGAAGTGGCAAAAGAAGCGGCGCGGGCTTCGCGGAAGCGAAATGTGTCGAGCATGCATGTGATGAGATAAGCGAGATGCATGTGTGAGAAAATTGGCAATAATACTTATATCACAACGTGAGGTATCAAAGCGTCTTATCGCGTCTTATTGCGTCTTACAGCATTTTCATAGAATGGCTTACGCATTATTCTTAATCCGATCCTGATTGTAGCTCTCGTGAAAATCCAAAAGTTCCTTAACCAATCCAGCCTCCAGCATAGCGTCGACTCTGGCGTTGAGTCTGGCGTCTAGGACTTTCTGTGACAAAAGAAAAAGTCAAATTAACATTGAAAACTGTACAATGTCGACCATTAGAATAGTAAACACGTGGATTAATTGCGAGGTTACTCTACATTAGACTGTTGCAACAATATCGAACGAAAGATACCAAATCCTTGATATTAATCTCATTTTTTCTCTTTGAAATAGATATAACAACCGATAGTCGGGATTTCATTGAAAAACCAATAGCAAGATTACACCGCAGCGGGAAGGGCCTTGATAATACCTTCGATCTCGTTCGTATCGACTTTTTAATTTTTTTTTTTTGTTTTCACTACCCGCAACACCGACAGTCGCAAATACGATGGCAACGCGATTAAGAGTAAATTCATGGTATCGCCGATTACATCGCAAAGAAAAATGCCGAAGGTCCGCGCAACAGGTAGAAAAGTTATCGTTTCGTGCGGATACTAATTTTCGACGGCGAAAACTATATAATTGGCCGGCGCACCACCACCCACGCTGAAGAAAAAGCCAGCCTGAGAGACTGTGGAGCATCGACGAGTGGGATCCACAGGGAGCAGAATTAGCTCGGCTGTGCGAGAAATAAACTCGGGTCCGAGAATAGATTCTTCCGAGACGATCGGAATATCGCGCGACAGCCAGACGATGGACAACGGTACGAGGAACCCGTTGAACTTCCTTTCGCCTTTACCTCAGTCGGTACAGAAGATCGCGCGCACAGGATCGCTCTTACGTTTCGTTCCTCGAATCGCATTCACGATCTCGATTGCGGAAGTCATCAATAGCCAAGAGGCACTTTTGAAATTCTTAGGACTTTTAAGATTTTCCAGGTGAATCGTACCAGGATCCACTTGGTCAAAGGAATCCCAAAAAAATTAAATATTCAGGATCCCGATAAGCAATCGCCGGTTAAATTGACCTTCCGAACCCTGCATACGGTATAGTACGATTACTCGTAGTCGTTGAGGGATAACGGGGTACCTGGTAAGGTAAGGTTACTAGAGTGAGTAGGCTGACAGGTAAATCCTAGAAGGTCGCTGTAGGCAGGTAGATGCGCAAGAGGTCCTAGAATACGGGTGGACGGCTCGTTTACGTAATAAGCCGCGTTCCTCGTTGATTTCGTTAATTGTCGGCAGCCATTTAAGTCGGCGACTAGTCGGACGCGGGTTATTCGCACACAGCCGAACAACCCAGGCACGCGCTGCGAATGGGGCCAAGGTCTGCGGAACGCACGTGTAGAACGCCGGCTTTTCCCGCGCCTTTTTCGATACCACCAGCGCCGGAGTTTTTCGGGGTCTCGATGGACTGATTGGACTGATGGGACTGATGGGACTGATGGGACTGAATGGTCGCAATAAATGAAATAGGTCGAAAAAATGCAAGCAGCCCATTGGCAGATTTACTCGAGAGGGTTCGACGAATCTCGAGCGTAGTGGAGATAAGACCTGCTGACTTAGGACTTCTTGGAGGTCAGATTAGACGCATTTCTCACGGGTCGATAGTATCGAGACGCGTCTATTTGCACAAAGAAATATGCACACAATATTCGCGAATGTCGTTCATGTCGATCGCAATGTACATAATGTCTGGAGGTTAAAGAAGTCAGAATGACAATGTCTCCTCGGCAAACGATACCGCGGATGAAATTTCAAGGTGAAATGCGACGAGATCAGATCCCATCAATTTTTCGACTGCTGATCTGAATCGAGCGGTCGGTCATTGGAAAGAAATTTTCGTGAGAAATATTCGTGGCGTTACGGGAACAAGGAGTCGCGACAGCGCCTTAACCTTACCGAGAACCGCACGATAACGAGACCCGGCAGATACGCGAGTGCGGATGTTGGGTACAGTGTGTGCGAATAAATGACGATTGTAAAGAGAGGACCGTAGAGACGCGTGCGCGACTGTGTCGGCAGGAGCGTGGGTAGGCTCGGAGAGAAAAGAGATCTGGGAAAAGCGAATTTTCGCAGCGGCGTTTTGACGTTTCGCCAAGTGGCGCGAGCGCGCCAAGGAAGTGAAGTCGCCAAAGTCAAAAATAACGCGGGGGAGACGATGTCGCAATTTTCGCGAAAATTAGTCTCGACGATTTTTCTGGACGACCGAGTCTGCGGCGGAGCTTGAGAGAAAGAGAGAAAGAGAGAAAGAGAGAAAGAGAGAAAGAATAAGAGAGGATAGGAAAGACGAGGGAAAGAGAAGAACGAGGGACTCGAGCGTTGCCCCCTTTAGAGAATTTCCAAAACACCTGCGGATCTCTGGTAACGTCGAAGTTCGTGAGAATCCGGCTAGAGATTCTGCCAAGTGGCACAAGCGGCGCACAATTTAACTTCCGTCCCGGTTTGGAAAATCGGGTTACACTTGTTCTTCGCTCGCCATTTGTTTTATTTTTTGTCTTTTCCTTCGAGACAGCTGAAAAAATACGAGGGCGCGCACGAAGCGAATTGCGCAACCAGCGTACGTCTGCTTTCATACGGGAGTCGTCAGCCTGCCTTTCTACTGTCAAAGGCGCATCTCTACCCTATTAGGCAATTCGTCCTCCCCCCCCCCGCCGCCCCCCGTAAGGAGAGGCGCGTTAACGTCGCAGGGCGACGCGTACACGACGTTTAATTCGTAAACGAGGATTGAGGAGAAGACGAAACGCCTTTAGCCAGCATCACTGAAACTGCTAGCACGGAATTCCAGTCCTACGAGGGCGGCTTCCTAATCGAGCGACTCGAGCGAACTAAATGGCCGCACGTACTCGCGCGTCTATTTCGGTGGCAACCCGATAGGGCACCGGCATCCTTCATGGAGCGAAGACGCCGAGTGGCCCGGGTGCCCGGGTGCCCACCGTCGTCCGGCGTCTGACTACCTAGGGACGGGCTGAGAAGTCGAGGGATCGCAGGTCGCCGCCGCTGGGCCCCGAGGGAATTTCGCCTGGCCAGATCCTCTCGGGTCCAGACCTTTCCGAGAAAGGATTCCGGTTGCCGAAACAGCGGCGACCGGACGGACGAAGGAGGAGTAAAAAATAATGGGAAGAAATGCTGGAGAGAAAGGCTAAGGAGAAATGAGAATGAGAGAGACGTCTCTCTTAATCGCCACTGAGATCCTCTCGCTGTATTCGCTCTCCTCCCGTCGCGACGCTTCGGCGAAACTTTCGGACGCCGTTTTGCGCGTCGCTGCTTCGCGGGCATCGCGTTGCCGGAAATGCCATGCGTGCCTCTGGCAAAAACGACCGCGGCGAAAATGCTGACGGGAACCTTAGCAGCCGACGAGTCGCGCTGCTCGCGGCAGAGAGGGAAGATAAGGAGGGAGGGAGGGAGGGGGTAGCTTGGGAGACGTAGAGGACATCAGGGAGGAGAGCGGGGATGAAAGGGAGGGGCTGAATCTCTCTGTGCGCAATGAGGCCGATACTGAACTGGATTAAATGACAAACTACCAAAAGCCTATGTCCATAGTTGAATCTCCGTTCAATGTCATTTCGATGCGGTAAAATACAGCTGCGCGTCTGTTAGCCAAGACCAATGTAAAAACAAGGAAAGATCGAAGAGTAAGAACGACAGGCGCGTAATGAGCAGAGCGACAAAGCGTTTAAGAGTGGCGCAAGAGCCAAGGATCGATCGGAGGAGGTAGGAGCCATTCAAGTGGAAGTCAAGGTACGGCAAGCGAAGTGCGAAAACAAGAAACGAAATAAATAAACGTCTACGAAGGCTTCGTATTTGTAGGACGTTAAATAGGCTACGGAATAAAATGGCCAAATGTTGTTTTACAGCCTGAGGAGTTAACGAGGGACGCCAAATTACGAAGGATAATCCGACTCATTCATACTCGCCCCGTGGTCGCTCCCTAACGGTTCTCTCGCAGGACAATGCAACGAGGAGTGGAGGAATGAGAAAAGAAAGGAGAAAAAGAGCATAAGACACTAGAAGGGAGACAGAGGCGTGCGCGCGAGAGAGAGAGAGAGAGAGAGCAAGAGAGAGAGGGAGAAGAAAATGCATGCACGCTACGTCTGCGTCTGGTCTCCGCGAGAAGCAGCCACAACACACAGGAAGTGACGACATCCCTGGGATGTGCATTGATATGCCGGCAGCTGCCGGCCAAGTGCCATTCGCAGGCGATTCTCAAGCGAATCGTGCGTACGATTCGCGCATAAGAAACACTGACGGGAAGCAGCGAAGTCCCCCGTGCCAGATGCCGAGCACATTTTAATTAACAGCCAGACATCCTCCGAGACGGATGACCCCTCTCTCAGGGTCATCCGATGACCCTTCGGAGAGTAGTTTTATTCTTTCTCTGAGAATGTCCTCGATCCATACCAAAGAGACCACTCGTTCCTTCGTTCCTTCGTTCCTTCGTTCCTTCTCTCCAGGACCCGTTCGCCGATGCCCAAAGCCATACTGACCAAACGTAAACTGCTGCCCACAACCCATTTCCCAATTATAATTCAACGAAAAGAAAAAAAAGAATCTGAAGAAAAGCTACGAGCAAACGAGTCCATCACATCGCAGTACGACGTGTTCCACAAGGCGAGACCATTGAAACCCTCGAGAGCGCCGTGAGTAATAGAGAAAGAATGGAAGTTCCAACAGGGAGCGAACGATCCTCGTAGGCGTCTCAGCGGGCGCTGCAGTCACGGGGCTCAGAGTCATTCATAAAAATAACACGCTGGTGCATGTGAACTCGGCTGTACGCTCTTACGTTGCGCGTATCCTCTAGTACGTACGTAATAGACTCTGAGAGGCATTACGTGTGTATGGCAGAACATGGAGGGAAGGAGAGAGAGAGAGAGAGAGAGAGAGAGTAACGTTACGCCTGTTAGCAAAGTGTCGGCACACCGACACGTATGACAACCTTTACTATACTACACACTACATACTGTCACACGTACAGGTGCACACATGTGCCAAGGAAACTCATACGAGAAAGTTTACGGTCAGTCAGCCAATCGGACAATGGGAATCGCCTGACATGAGAGGCGAAATCTTAGTTGAGCCACGAGGACTCGGTCGCGCGTGAATTGGTGTGTGTGTGTGTGTGTGTGAGAATGCGCGATCGAGAGAGGGAATTCGCGAGCGAAGGACTCCATACCGACAAATCACGCAGCAGACGAGAGAACTCTGGTTTCTGCGAATTTTACGACTCTGTGGGACCATTCTTTTCGTAGGTTACTTATTCTTTTTTAGAGCAAGATAAAAATAAGGAATCGGGTGTGCGTATACATATATACATTTAGTTATGTAAAATACTGAGAATCGGTTCGATCGTGTACTCGCGAATAATCGCGAAGTAGTCGAATTTTGTCTATAGCTTTTGAAACACTATGAATCTTCATTGAGGTATTGCTCAATTGACTTTGACAGTGTATGCCCGACGTTTTCTTACTTTGTGTGTTTCTGTTATTTTTTTTTTTTACGGTAAAAGTTGGCAACCGCACGTTCCGTCTCTGAGAGGGGAACGCGGAATGAGTCTGCGAAACGTAACAGAAGTGAAGGGACACGCGGCGGCTTCCCACACGTGGGAAACTTGCAGAAAGTTAATTAACGGCATCTCAAACGGTTAAATAAAAGGAAGGCGATACCAATTCGGGATAAACCATTTACGGTATTGATGTGCACCGAATGCTCTTCGAGAAATTGGTTTACCGTAGTTGTCAGGACTTATCGGTCACCGAGTAGAGAATCCTTTAGCTGCTGCTATTGGGAAACTGCAAAATGTGGGTCAGGACGCGTGATCTGGCGATCGGACTTCTTTTTTTTCATTGAGCCAAAGGACTTTTGCTACCGATAAAAATTCGAAAATTCACCTGAGCAGATGATAAAGCAAAGAGAGGCGGGAGACGCAGGTGAAGGCTGCGGGTTCCGGGTTCGGCAGGAACGGGCTGAGCTATTAGCCTCTAGCTGTCGAGCGAAACGCCTTAGCGCGAGTAAAAATCGAAATTCCACGAGAGTCCGTGCTTGCTCGACATGCTGCCAACTAAACGGCATCCAAGTGCCGAAGGAGCCGATAGGCCAATACGGGCCAGTCTCTCGCGCAAACTGTTGCCTAACCGTTTCAGCGAAAGTTCTTCGTGTTTCGCGAACAAATAAGCCAACGAGCGGCGAGCGAGTCAAGGCGGCTTTACGTACGACGGTCTATCTATATAGTGTAATGTAGGTCGGCAGCATTGAGATGAGAGATGAAATTAGGCAGAACGATCTCGCGCGGGAGGGGCGAGAGGGAGAGGAGCGTGACGAGAGGATTGAAAATGTCTTAATACGAAAATGATTTGAGAACCGGCGTTACTGAAAGGCCTGAACTATCGGTAGCGGGAGTCTATCTGTATACCGGGTGTCCCATAGAGAATTCCCAAATTGATTGTACCTGATCGCACTGTAGCCAGAGAATAATAGTGTTCTGATGTCGAAGTGGACCACCCAAACCGGAACCGCCGGCGAGTCGTTGGTTTCGCAAAATCTCGGAATGACGAATCCCATAATCCTCGAACACTTGTAACGATCTGTAACATGTAAAACGTAAAAAGGAAATGTCAGAGCTGTCGAAAAGTACGTGGGAGCCATGTATATGAGTATCTACGCTGATTATATGAGAATCCTGAAAGCACCTACGGGTGACATATTTTATCGAAAGGGGATCGGGGGGGGGGGGGGGGTCCATCGGTGGCAAGATGCTGGGTGGATGCGTCTGGGCGTTATTCGTCGGACGAAGATACGACAGGAGCAGAACGTTCACCTCCGGCGGATACCAAACTTTTCTATTTCCGATCGGCATAGACAGCGACGGGTTCTATTTCTAATGGACCGCGGGGAGAATCAAAAGAAGTCGCATCGCCTGTTCTCGGGGAGGGGGCCGATAGGGAAGCGAAGGTGCAGCGAGGAAAATCGTAAGAAAAACCGTATAAAAATCCTGATGATCCCGAGATGATTGTTAAAAGTGCTATTGACGTAGGTAAGTACGTAAAGAGACATGGCCCTTGTAATTAATATATATATATAATATAGAGAAAACTATTCACGCATAGGCACCCAGTCCTCGGGACTAGGTGGAGGCTGATCTTGCTCCGACCTCAATTCAACGGACGCATCCCGTATGGGGAGAGAGAAAGCAAAGCGCGCCAAAAGCCATTCCGGAGGAAGTAGAAGTTCGTGGGCGAGACTCATTGAGGAGTCAGCAGTGGCCGTTAAAGGACACGGGGTCCTTAAACTCGAGTTCATCCTGACTGGGCCGAAGGACACGGACGCGACGGACCACGTTGAGCGACAAGAGAAAAGCGCGCGGCACGTCGTTCGTCCGCGCCTAATCGTGACAGGACTTCCTACGGGAAGTCCTGCCCCACACCGGAAGAGTCTTGTGCCCCGTGGGTGAGGATCGCGGCAATTACCGATATCGAACGAGGAAAAGACCGCCGAAACCAAATTGCACCGATCGGACTGCTCGGTTACCCTAAATTTAGGATTCCCGAGTGGCGGACACGTCATCCGCGAAAAAATATCCTCCAGGAAATTCGCGGTGTTGGCGGTGACTGTACACCAGAGTTTTCTGGCGCGCGTGAAAATCTACGTGGCAAATATGTGAATTCGCGAGGCTTCGAAGATCAAATATCCCTAGGCGTCATTATATCACAGTTTCTCGCTATCGCAAGACGCCTCCTGCGTGTGACCTAATAATTGAGCGATAAGTACTCGTGGTTAATTAGGAATTTCTTGACTATCGTCGATATGACGAATTAATTAATGCTCTCGTAGACAGATAAGCCGGCATCTAAATTCCCCCTATAATCATAATCACGACCACATCTCAACCGGCCATTCCGGATATCGCGCTATCGTTCGCTAGTCCCGTCTCATATCAGCGACGAGTTTCTAATCTAGCGTGAAAGTTTGCAAAATCGAAATATCAACCACCTAAGGCAGACGGACGGGTGAGAGGCGCAAGAGAGTCTCTCACCCATGATACGCACATTTGCGTCAAAAGATAAATACGGGGCCAACGAAATTATTCTAATCAGCCGATTCTCCCTAATTAAATGATACTTATGTGTCAGATACATTTTATATACATATATACAATATAATATGATAAAGAATCGTAAATGTAGTCACGGATAAGAGAGTTCTCGTAAAACGAATTATACGATCGTTACATGACCTACATTGATATAACGACGTTCATGATACCATTGCGCAATATTACCGTACTCCTTGTAATAGGCCAATAAGCGAGAGACAGAGAGAGAGGGGGGGGGGGGGGAGGGCCAGATAAGGAGAGAAAGAGAGAGCAGAGCACAGATAACCACGTCTCTCTCTCTCTCTCTCTCTCTCTCTGCGTACTATCAGTCTGTATCGGCAACGAAAGCATAAGAACCAGAAAGAGTCGGCGTTGCCTGCATATTAAAAGGGTGAATGGAAAAGTCACTTTCTCCACGGACGAGCGATTCACGTTAAAGTCTCACGCTGACTGGTGCATGTCAGTTCGATCGGTACAGAACGAAAGATCGGATAGAAATATCGTGCACTGGGTTCCATCGATTATAGAAATCAATCGATCTTAGATCAATAAGCCGTAACGAGTACAAAGATCGATTTACGTAACATAGATTACAGAGAGGACGAAATTTCAATGCGTTTGCCCTCTGCTCCTCTATTATTAGTGCGCGGGTGGAATTACGTTACACAGGGTTAGGATCTTTTATTAGACGTGTAATTCCCTTGGTTTGTCCGAGAGAGTCTTCCCACACGGTCTCGTCGCGTCTGTGGCGCGCGCGGTCTTCCTCGGCACATTCGATGACTAAGAACTCTGGGCCGTTTCGCTGGCTGCAGTCCAAGGCGTCTCGGCGCATCGTTAAATGGGCAGACAGGCCGGTAGTAGGTGCTAGTACTCTGGTAGTAATAGTAGCGATAGCAGTGATAGATGGATTCGCTGGCGTCTTTCCTGCGCAGCAACCTTGGACGGTGCCTTAACCCGTTCCCTCTTTCTACTGCGTTTTACTTCCTCCTTCTACTCCCACCCACCCACCGTTCACCCACCGTTCGCCACCTACTCCATCCTCGACACGAGTTACCGCTGAGGAACTTTACTCCGCGTTATTGCGATTGCCAAGAGGAAGGAACTTGGAAAATTGATACGAAGCAAATTCTCTCTCTCTCTCTCTCTCTCTCTCTCTCTCTCTCTCTCTCTCTCTCTCTCTCTCTATGCGGACTACCCGTAGCAACAAAGTCCTTGGAAAAATTACGTATCGCGGCGTACGCGTATCGAGCTGTAAGATTTTTCAAAGCCTTACCAAGCGTGCGGCGATACGAAGAGAAGCGGAAGTTAATGGCGCACAGTGCCGCCGCTGAAGATAAACCGGCGCGTTGTCGGGAACGAGGCAAGAAATTTTTCTTTTTCTTTTCCGAACAATACTTTATTATAATCTAAAGTTAGCGCAAGGTTTTGCTGGTCTATCAGCGTGAGTCTCGGGGGGCGGGGGGGGGGGGGGGCAAATCTATCGGTAGGACGATGCCATTAAAAAGTCCCAGTCAAGAGGGAACGTCGATTCTAAAGTCACGTACAGCTGTAGCTACGGTATGTATATCTGTCTACGTGTATATATATATATATATATATATACATATATTACTATATATACAAGGTATTTAGGTTTAGCATGCTAATAAATAGTTCGTTTAATCGCCGGCCAAGGTTTATTGCAAGAACGTGACGCGCACCTTTCTTGCCACGTGGAAGGACACACCGTTAAACTGGTGACGTGGACGCAGAATTGTCACCGTCCTGACACCGACAGGTGGATCTTATTTAAGAATACACAGTCAGAGAAAACTTTTGAAAAAAAAAATAAAAATCACGAGCCAGCGGATGCCGATTTATTGCGCCATTTCGGCGTAAAGACCTTCGATTTGACAAATCGAGAATCGTTAAGAGAACTGTCTCTCGATCTCGTATCGATAGCTTCATCGATCAGTTTCAGTTCTCGAGTGTCAAGACGCGAGAAATCACTCGTGATTCGTTTCCCATGTATCCCGGGAAGAGTCTGCGTCGCGCGCTACAGCGAGTTGCTCGGATACAGGAGAAATGAAATTTTCGAAACAGAAATTTCGAAAGGATCGAAATACTCGCGATCGCGCGGTGCCTGAATTCGTCGAGAGAAAAGAGGAAGAAAGTGTTGCGTAACGACCGGACAGCACGTGAGCTCTCGTACATGAATATAGGTATAGTGCAGGAGCAGCGTACAGTTGGTCCTCCAGTCGTCGTTCTTTTCCCATTGCGACGAGAAACTCAAGAGGCGGGGGACCTTCTTTTTTTTTTTATCATCTTTTTATCCGGCTGACTAAAGTCCTTTAGCTCTTCGCTGCAACTGACCCTAGCGGATTATCGTATACATATATACTTTCACTGAGCTGGAGATCCCGCCGATACCACATGAACCTCCGAGGCCCACGCGTTGCTATCTGATAAAAATATATCTGGCACCGTTCCCCGTCGATGGATCCATCAACTCGGAATTCGAACGTATTTCGAACGGAGCCGCGCGATGCAGGAAATCCTGCAGAGTCGAGAAACGACACTCCGGCGGAATGTACCGGGTGGACGAAAGAGGAAAAAAATTTTTTTTTTTCAAAGTATCGACGGCGGTAAGGCCGTGCGAAGAACTTAAAATAAATGTACTATACAGTCCTCGGTTAACAGCATAAAAGCTCAACAAGAAACTTTCCAATGATTTTCTCCTCTCGGACTGGTTTTATTGTCCGCGGTCGAGGAATATACGTAACTCCCTTTGCCGGTGGAATTTCCAAATCGAAATTGAAGATCCCCCCTCCCTCAGACAGATACGGGCTTGCGAAACGCCACTATTCCAGAGGGACGTCGGACGTCGGACGTCTCCGTTGCTTTATGCGCCTTAATGTCGTCTAGACCGGATAGCGCAGTATATCCCTCAAGCTAAATCGGTGATTACGGAGCCAATGCGTTGCGCGGGATCGTTTCGTATTTAGGAAAACTGCTCTGGCGAGCGCCAGTAACTGTCCCGTGTCTAGCTGCTGCGAAATAGCTCAGTAAAGGAAGAAAGGAGAAAGGAGAGAGAGAGAGAAGGGAAAAACGAAAGTGGCCTGCACGAATAAAATTGTACGCCAGATATGAGACGTACGAGGAAAAGATAAAGGAGTTAAGGTGGCTGCGGAAAAAGGATCGTTCCTTGGCGCGTGGAGTCGCGTGAGGAATGGCCGAACTATCCAGAAACGTCGTAAGAGACGAACGAGAGGGAGCGGAGAAGAAAAAATGGGGGGGAGGGCGAAAGAGAAAATGTTTGAAAAAAAAAATAGAAGAGAAAGAAGAAAGAAGAGGATTGTTGGCAGAGAGTCAAGCGGTGATTGCGAGGTCCTGTCTCAGCGTAAGCGCGCCTAGAATATTTCTCCTATTTTCTTGGCTTTGCTCAACCACTTTCGGCTACGGTTTCTATCCGCCATACATGTGGCTGTACCGCAGCATCCCTACGGTTACAGCGAAATCTCAAAATTTCTCCGTGCAACTAAGGTCCAGTCGCGACGCGGACTCTCCGAAAGTAACCCGGAGCGCGATACGCGAAAACAGCCGAGAATCAGCGCGCGTTCAGTTACGCAATCTCGAAATCAAAGGAGATCAGCAGGCGCACGACCGTGCGAGATAACGCACGATGGCTGCAGGACAGCGAGGAGGTCGCAGACGCTGGTCCAGAGAAAGGAGGGTGAAAGGCGCTTGGGTGTGTCTCCTGCGAATGCGAGTCGAAAACTCGCGGCTTTGCGCCCGTCGAGTTCCCGATAATGACAGCCCACTTGCAATGCCAGGAGCTAAAGCCGCGTTTACACGCGACGCAATCAGAAACTTCTTCCTCCTCCCGCGACCAGCGTCGCCTCCTCTTTCGCATCAGTCAGCACGAGCTACGTCGCTCCCATTCTCGCTGGGATAACTCAGGATGACGTTCGCTCGGATTCCCATTGTACGATATCCGACGCACGCGAGACAAATGAAACTCGGAGAAGACAGAGGAGACCCGATGCTGGCTGAACGCAATTCGCGCGACAGGCCCTAATGATCTTGAGAAGAATAAAATCCTATTAAAAAAAAAAAAATCATTACGTTATTCCGCAATAAAGATTTTAATCGACATTCCAGTCTATACCAGGTACGTATAAGACATCATAAGAGAGATACACGTGCCAAGGCGAATATATCGGAGCTCGAAATCGTGAACTTTTAAATAGACCTGTAGTCGGCCGCACGCGAAATAGACATGCGGATTCGTCCATCCTTATGTTCGCACACGCAGCTAATACACGGCGCTGTGTGAAGACACGTGCGCCGTCGTTTCTATCGACGCGTATCTACTACACCAGCATCGGCCGCACTACACGTATATATTGAATCTGCCTCCTTTACCTCTACGCGCTGCACGCGTGGCGCACGCACACCTGACCTTGGTCCCCTGAGTTCTAGCTGTGCGTGTCGCCAACCAGCACACGTTAGCTACGTAGGATAAGCCGGACGCATCGAGAGAGCGACGCTTTGGTCGCGTCTTTTTCGCACATCGGGAGAGACTCGTTTCGATCGCGTGTCTCACGTAACTACGAAATCCTAACGAGCTGCGCCTGGAGGCTATTGTCACGAGGGTTTAGTAGCGAATTAATGAAAAAATTTCCTAATGGAACAATTATTTTTCAGGATTTCAATTTACACCGAGCGAAATAAAGTAACACGCGTGTAGACGGGGCGAAGTAAAATAAAAAAAAAAAAAAAGAAAAATTTTCCGACTACAAGATAGACGCCTGTAAAGAGCGCAAAGCATGACCAATTAAAGAAACAAATAATTGAAACGTTTTTTTTTAATTAGCCACGTGCGGTTTCAGCTAGCATATTATCCATTATAAGAAATTGACACGTGGGCCAGTGGTACGAGTCGATTCTGTAAATGTGCCTACGTTATTTTCTCCATCCCAGCTACATCCACATCCGCGGTCCAGTGCATATCGGAAGCTGCTAATTCGCAGATACGACTGTAACGGGTATACGTAACAGGCGGATATTGATATCTCGATAATTGATAAACTGTCCTGTTGAGGTCAGGGACGCGACCTGCGCAAGGAAATATAATGAAATCGAGCAGAAAAAAGTAACGAGTGTAAAATGAAAAATGAAAGAAATAAGAAGCAAAAGAATGTAGGAAAATCGTATCGGCGAAATTTCATCGAGTACGAGCCGATATCCAACAGAGGGCACAGCGAAGGTACAGGCAGGCCAGGAAGGTTTGGTTTGACACCTGGCGTTGTACGTATCAACCTTACCTGACCCGACGTAACGCTGCCAGACTAACCTGAAGGAGGTCTGCTCTTGAGGCTCGTTTTCGAAAGAATACCGTCAGTGGAATACTGGCTAACTCGGAGAAAGAGAAAGAGAGGGAGGGGAAGCGTGAGAGGGATGTGAAAGAATGAACGAATAAAGGAGAAGAAAAGAAAGGAGAAAAAGTGAAAAAGAAGTGCAGACTCTCCTTCGAAAAGGTGGAACCAGCCAGGGGCACCGGGCAGCTGCTGCCGCGTCTTACGTAGAAAGCCCTGTAGCTATTGTCCTAGGTACCTAGAATACCCCCGCGTACGTACCGGGTGTCCAATGCGTATTTACGTCGGTTTTCGATCAATTAAATTTCGCTTGACTTTTTGCGCAATCGTTCGATGACAGGCACGCTGCATTTGAGTATCGAAGGGAGTTGCCGAATCGATCGGTCTAATTTATCGAAAGTTTAGAAATTCGGTCACCTTGTATCGCGTAATTGGTAAGTTTCGGTGAGACGATGAGGAAGGGGCGGCGGGGGCGGCGGGGAGGGTGGAGAATTCCAAGACATCTCATGTTGAGATCGCTGTTAATGGATAGCCCTGTTAATAGCGAAGGTCGCTGTGTTGGAAACGGTAGCAGGAGCCCAACGCAACGCGTTACCGATAAGTACCGATAAGTGGGTCACTTTGCGATCTGAAACCGATTTGGCATATCTGGGAAATTGCGAGAGGCAGGGAGAACGATAAAGACTGGATGACTTTTAAACGAAATCTCAGCGTCATCTAATCGAATTATTGATCACGATGATTTAGAGAGTGCGATGTGTCCTTTTGACACAGGATCGATTTCTTTCGAGATCATCTTCGTCAAGCGAAGCTTTACCTGCTGCCAGTTCGAGAGACAGTTATAATAAAAGTATCGGCAAGCATATTATCTGAACGAATATCTTTCTTCTGTACTGTGCGATAAGTTATCAGTACTTAAAAAAAAAAGGTTATCTGAATCATAAGAAGTGAAGTACCGATTTCGACGAAATTCCTGATACTTTTTCTAGCGCGATAAAATGACTTTAGTAAAATGATCAAAAGAAATTTCGCGTATCGCGTACAAAGACGTTGGATAATTCAAAGGAGACTCGCACGACGTTCTTCTATTCTTTAGCAGGGTATAAAACGCGATTGACTATTTAATCAGCGAAATCATTGATTATTTAAATTTTGAAAACAATGGCGGCTACGGAACAGGCCGTTTCGATTATTCAGCAGAGAGCAACATCCGGTGCTTTAGTATTCCACCGAGTCAATACGACGAACTGGGTCAAAGCATAGTCGACACAAAAATGGATTCCTCAGGGTTTCCGATTACAAAAAATTGCTCATGGTGTGATGAAAATAAATGAAGAAAAAATAAATAAAAAGCTCACCGAATGATCTTCCGCCGATTATTCGGATGAAGTCTGGAAGCCATTTCCGGATCGACAGCGGCCAACTTCCGGTGCAGTTCCTCGTTACTTTCTTCGAACTTCATCTTCTTCGCCGGACGATCCTGCTCGTCGTCGTCCCGTTGGTCAGCGTTCACGTTATCACTGTCACTCTTAGAAACGTTATCACTTTTCTTATCTGACAAAAGATCACTACTGATTTTGCCATCAGCATTCTTCGAATCATTTACGGATTCCTCCGGATCCTCAACTAGAATCTGCCACAGCAGAGACTCTATGTAGTAATTTGTACCACCCACTATGACGGGCAGTTTATCGCTCGCGAGAAGATCGTTCATCTGGATCGATTTAAGGTTATCAAATTCGAAAATGTAAAACTATACAATCTCAATATTGCCTGACGCGACATTAAAAAAAGGATACGATCGGCAGAGCCTTGTTCCTGAAGTCCACCACGGAAAAATGAGTCAGAGGATCACAAATGTCCAGCATGTGATGTGGCGCCATGGCTTGTTCCTCTTTCGAAACTTTCGCTGTGATAATGTCCAGTCCTTTGTACACCTGAAACAAAAAGTCGAGCTGGAGTTAAAATTTTTTGAATACAAAAAAAAACGATGCTTTAGAGCCGGGTGGCTACGGGCTACGGGATCACGATACCGGACAACAGGTGAATCCACCGAACAGGTGAACTTCGGTGGGTCTAGATCAGTGGGATGATACCTTAAAAATATTCAGGATTACCAGATACGATTCCGTCTACGATAACGATCTTTTCATTTATAAAATGGTCCATGAAATTTTCAAAATGTCCTCAAAAAACACACCGAGTACCGAGTGACCTGAGATAAAAGCTAATTAATTATGAGCTTCGCTATACGAAAACCATATAAGATATAGGGACATAAGACTCAAGGAAACGTTAAGGAGAGCGAATTAGCAACTATAAAAATATATTTAAAAAAAAAACAATAATCAGCTAACGCAAGTATCCCGAGCTACATTCGTGCAATAAATTCATTATCCGCCATTCACCTGTCGGCAGATGGCTGAAGCTACCTCGCAGGATAAAATCGTAGTCGAGAGCTCCTCGACTGGTACGATCTTCAAAGGTAAATATTTAAGGTAATACTTGATGATATTGAATATTCCATAAAGTATTTCAGGGCTCGTCCCAAAGCCAACCGCGTCGACACGAACCGAAGGAAACTGGTTTTAGATTAAAGTACCAGCATGCAATAGAGACGACATCCACACCTTTTCTCAATGACTGGAGTGCTGCTGGGATCGTTCCGCTTCATTCATCGTGGCCTGCTTTTTCGACCCAGCTAGTTTGGATTTATCGGAATCGGCTGAAGAGTCAAGAGAACCGAGACAAATAGGTCTAAAAGATGGACCGTGTCACCGGAAGTTCTTCAATCGGATGTCACAGTAAAGTAACATATATATGGCACATTATGAATTCGAGAATCTGAATCTACTTAAGAGACCCCCCCCCCCCACCCCCACCCCCAGGACAGTCACACAATACATTCAGAAGGTCTACGATGATTCCAGAAGAATTATGACTTGGGTCCTCCTACGGAAGGCTAAAACTCCTATGGTAACTTGCGCCGGTAACGTTAAACCTTGCAGTAGCGAGCGGAAGTAACAGACCCTTGCATTCCGTAACTCGTACTTTCGTATGCGCCAAAGAAATGATCCTGTAATCATAGACCACCAGGAGATACCTTCTTATCGGTAGTTTCTCTGACATAAGAAAATCTGCGAAAAATCTTCCAGCCAGAGAAACTCTGCCAGTGACGAAGGGAAGTTATGATTCTACTTTCCCGCAGACCGGACCGATCCAAAGTTAAGATCCGAAGGATTGGACCTCGAAGGACACGAGGATCCTAAGATCCTATGGATCTGTATAAAAGGCTAGTCGGGTGCTAGGAGTCATTCGGTCAGCCAATCTCGATCCACGTGCGACCCCGAGAACAAATCGTCATAGCATCGCGCTAGAGTGACATAGAGACACTGAGTAAAGATTGGCTGCACTGACGGTATTTGGAATCGTTTGTCCTTGGCAGTGGCTCTTGAAAGGACAGGTGCTTGATAATCGATGCGTATATATCTCGAGGCACGGGGAGCGGAGCCATTCTATGAGGTTGATCCGAAGCCCAGAAGCCCAGTGGGAAAGGAACGAGCTGAGAATTCGAGTGGCCGGGATCATCGAACTCCTTTCACGCTGGCCTTTATCCGAAACGATTGAACGTGTCTAACGGCCAGATATCGAATCACTCAGTCAGATTCTTATGATTCGATTGGTATAACTGAAAGAAGTTTCAAAATGAAACGAAAGATGTACCAACTGACCGTGCAAGAAGAGCAGCTCGTGGCCGAACTGGCACGATCGAAGATAATTAATTAGAAAGATGCGCAGGACAATTGCATTGATCTTGTCTCAGGCACAAGTCCCATTGATTAGGTTTCAGGCTAGTGGAGATTTGTACGGAGCCAGCCCATAGGGAAATACGTAGACTCGACCGTGAGGCGGATCAAGTCAGGATTCTCTGAGGAGTCCGTATGGTATAGTCTGCACGAAAACTGGTCCAGAGATCGCGATGTCGGAGGCAGGGCTCCTCTGGTCTTGCGCTACCCAACCAGTCGAAATTCTCTTCTTGGACCCCGCCCTGGCCACCCTTCAGCTCACGTATAATGCATACGTTATTCGGAATGATCCTCGGGATCGTCGTTTTCACGCAACCGATAAATATTATATCCGCGCGTCCCTCTCGTTCCGCCCGATACTCTGCATCCCCCTTCGCCTCCTTCTCGCCAGATGAAAACGGATCTGGTACACCCAGTTTCTCACGTCATCCTCTTATCGAGGCAAAACCGGTCCAGAGTCCCTCGAACGTTGCGTAGGTGCGTACAGGCGGTAGATCAAACGACAGGGTACGATTCATCGAAAATTAATTACCTCTCGACTGGCCCAAGTAATGGCACATTTGGATGGACTGCATGGACATGGTCGTCCGCGTAATTTTGCAAGGCTTAAGTACGGAACGAAGGAATCGGAATGGATCATTTTTTAAAATAAATTAACACGAGACGCGTCCACGAAGAAAATGTGGATCCGCGCGAAATTCACGATGAGCGTGAGACTTCGCTTTATTCGCGTGCGCGAATAGAGAATTGGCACGTGCAGAGTGTCTCGTGGTGCAAGGGTCCATGGGAGGCTGATGGGAAGCTGAAGATAAGGTTGGCAGGTGGTGATAAGGGTGGGGGGGAGGAAGGTAAGAATCAAAAAGAAAAAATGAAGCGAAGGTCAAAGTCGAGCGAAAATTATGCGTGGATGCTGATACAGACAGTGCGTATCTTTTAGCGAAACGCGTAGAAGAGACTTTCAGGCATTGCAAAAAAAATATAAAAAACGAGTACACGAGCTATTTACTGCGTAGATCGAGAAAGGCTTCGATCGAGCATAAAGTGAATATTAATTATTGGGACTCCGTGGCGCTTCTGACGAGTAATTAATCAAGACGAAACGTAGGATCCAGATGAGTGGCCGATCGCGCGGAGATGCTGGAAGATAAACTCATAGCTGATCCGGAAGACCCGTTAAAAGATTTGTTTAAATAGCACGAACCAGGTCACTTGCTTGTACTCCTTTTTTTTTTTCGTAACGCCCGATACGTATCGAATGGGCACCCACACTCTCCTCGTACGCTCCTGAGTACGAATCTGCGCGTACCTGCCCGCGTACCTGGTTCCAGGTTCAACGGCCGGTTTAGGCTCGATTTGGCTTCGCGGCTGACGACGAAATTCCAGCGTGTTTCCAAGCCGGGAATTGCTGCTCGGACACACGCACACGTCCTCCCTAAGAGACGGACTCGCATATTTGTAAATTTATCTACGAATCTTCGTATATTCCAATACGAATTCCGTACCGCAGGCCGATTACGTAAGAGGCTCAAGCAGCGGGATAAATACTTTCGATTGTTAACTAAAACCCATAAGGATCCTTATGTCACCTCGTGACGCTACACCGTGTGACCCCTTTGCGTCGGAAAAAGTCGCCGGCGCTTTTACGAACGTTCCCCGACGATGGAAAAATAATAATTTAATATACGACGTCCAGCCTCATTGGGACATTTAATAATATTAAATAATTTTCATGTAAATTAAATGATATTCAGTCGTGACGTCATCGTGTAATTTCCTCCGCTTATCAACACGTAGCGGGAAAGCTCATAATGTCAGGAGTAAATGGCACTGACCGCGAGTGAGTCAGATGCGATTGCCTATCCGGATCCATCGGAATGTGCATTCCGTTAGAGACGGAATAACATTCGCCAGTTAAACTCCGTCGCACGATTCTTCTCGTTCGAGATCCTTAGCGACCGATTGATCCGCCGCCGCGGCGAAAGCGCCGACGGAGGCGACGCCGTTGACACTCGCCATTGATTACCGATTAGCGGATACACCGTAAAAGGGAGCCGCGTTCCTCGTGGCTCAGGAAGTGACGATGCTCGACAATCCCCCCCCCCCTCCCCCCCACCACCAGAAGGATCGAACTTCTCCTCTCTAACCTTGGCTCGGGAAGCGCGACCTTGCGCTCCGCAACTGCGCAACAATCCGAAAGAACATCGACGTCTCCCCCAGGTCGAACCTTCGCGCGTTACACATAGGAATTCGGCATTCTGAGAACGCGCGATCGAAAACCGATACATTCACGGTCGATCGGTCACGCGAATTATCTAGTAGCGAAAAATGACCGCTTCTCTACATGAATCCACATATCGAAGGGAAGTGCAGGAGCACTCGAGATTTATCAAGCAGCTGGCAACCAGGATCGTCAGGTACCGCCGAGACGTCCCACCAATTTCATTTTAAATTTCTAGACTACTAAGATAATTGAAATTACGTTACGATGAATCTTCGTGTCTTAGACACGAAACCAAGAAATAGGCGAATCGTCTATTCGTATGTAATCGAGGTTCAATGAACTAGTTAATTACATAGGAGTTGCCCAATAGCACGTAGCTCGTTCAGAAGCAATCGGTACGCAGGAACAAGTGTACTGTGGAATTGACTAAATTAGCGTTAACGTCCGACGGAAAAAAAAAAAATTTAAAGTTAACGCAACGAAATCTTAGTACATTTAACGAAACGTACGTGGAGGCAACGAAAAATTTCGTTTAAAAAACTATAAATTTCTTTTACAATCCGCGAACGCTAATTTACGCTATCCCAAAAAGTATATTTTTCTTCGGTGTAAGATTCACGAAGACGCGTGAATGTTGACGCAACTCATTTTCGTTATGAAATCCTCAATGCGAATGTAAAATGATAAAGTATCGCTTTGGATGCTCAAGGTCAATGCGTTAGAGTGCTCCCGTATAAATGATAATGAAAAAAAAAAAATGATTGTACACATTTCTAATTATTCCTCGCCTAAAGTCTCACGGCCAAAGGAAGGAGTTGCTGCCGAGATAACGAGAAGGTATTAGACATCGAGAAATATATTTGTCAAGTGTCACCAAATGATTCTCA
The DNA here is from genome assembly GCA_031762395.1 of Calameuta pygmaea. NCBI lineage: Eukaryota > Metazoa > Arthropoda > Insecta > Hymenoptera > Cephidae > Calameuta > Calameuta pygmaea. The sequence goes on along the minus strand of JASANN010000278.1, from coordinate 689,033 downwards.
CATTGTAACGAGCTGCTTAATTCCGAACACGCGTCGCGATTCGCTCGAAACGTCGAAACTATTTCAAATTCAAGGATCGGCGCCTGCGAGGCCGGTGAGAGGACGCGAATCCTGAGGGGTCAATAGTACTATAAAGTATCAACAAACCGAAACACGTGGGCTATGACATGTGGCTTCGAGGCTCGTGTGCCTTTAGAGTTAACTTTTAGTACTGGGAGTTACGTCACAGGACTAGAAGCCGACCGTACGAACGTAGAGAATAGCGTAGGAATTTATCACAGAGATTTAATGCGCGCCGCCGTCCGTGAAAAGACTGTAGTTTTAATTTTTCAAAAATAGTACGATACACCGAGTATATTTTTATAAATATTTTCATTTTTTTTTTCCTCCACTACACGCGTCATTACGTAACGCTCAACTCGATCATGCGTGATGACACGCCTAAGGAATCTTACGAACGAGGACCGAGGACGTGGTAGGAGCGACAGTCTCCCTGATGAATAGTTATAAAGATGTATTTTCACGAGTAAATATCTTCCGGGTAACGTGGCGCGTAATGGTTACAAGTCGACAGAAATTAAAAATGTAATTCAAAGGTCGCGCGGATAGGCCAAACGCGCTGGTTAACTAGTCGGCTGAAATTTCATGGATTTATATTTACTACATAGCTGATTACATGCGTGGAATACGAAATGCGTGTAGACCGGAAAATAGTTAGGACGGAAGTGTGACGTGAAATTCGCATGGCTTGTGACTCGAGTCCATTTAAACAATGCCAAACGTGAAGCGACGTGCGTCTGGATATGCCAATGAATTTGTCACACACGTCTCTGGTCCTTTCTCACTTTTGCTTCATACTCACGCCTATTACGTGTAATCGTGTAATCCAGAATGACTGATAAGATTAAAATGCTCGCGAGCTCAGTGCGAGACGATACAGACGGCGAATTTGTGACTGTTGCGCAACTGGCATGTGGATACCCATGGCCTTGGACCAATCATGACTTTCCGCAGTCTCTATCAAATCCAATTTATACTGTAGAAATTGTGAAAGTCGTGATCTATGATGTGTGTGTTAACGAAGGGAATGAAATTTTGATTTAAAAAATTATGTTAATAGACAGAGATATCAGTGGCCTCCAAGCATATCGGATCTATTTAAATAATACGAAAAGAAGATTAAAGGTTAAATTTACGTAATGAATGAAATATCTGAATTCCACTAGACATGTTACTCTTTCGGAACGTTTGACAATCTCTAGCATTTTATAAAGTATATTTTTCAAACTATGACGTGTAAGGAGATAAAGAGCAAGGTAAAAGGTTAATCGTACAGATTGAAGTATCGGGCAAGACTACGTAATAATTTTTGATAATAGAACGAGAAATTTATAAGACTTTTTACGAAAATTGTGTCACGGAAAACTTGTTGAACGTCAACAGAACTTTATGTAACTTTTCTGTTGCCTTTCCGTGGATATATAAAGCCCGTGGGACAGTAAAGAATGTCTTGATAAACAGGAAAAAAAAATGATATAAATATGCAATTGTACAGAGAAAATAAGGATGCTCGATGAATAAACAGGCCTCGTGTCTTTGGTACGAGCGACCTCGTGCTCAGTATTTTCTAACCTACAAGCACATGCTGGACGGACGGAGCAACAGTCTAGATATTAATAAGTAATATATGAGACTTACCTGCATACTGTCTGCTGAGATAATTTCCCCGGAAAATCGCTGAGCCAATTGGATGCTCAATCGCGATTTTCCTGAGCCCGTAGCACCTAAAATCACAAGAATAGGCACACGCGACATCCCAATTTCACAGAGGTCCACCATTACTTTACGTCAATCAGCGCGCATGCGCGGGCCCGCTGTGTTCCAGACGTTCCGCGCGTTCAGGTCGGTCGTGGCGCCGTAAAAAAATCACTAGAAAGTCACTAACGGAATCCACCAAGAGCCGTCTTCGACTGTCGAATTGGCTGACTAGTAAGTACAGTCTCGTCATTTGCAGACTCTCTCGAATCCGCTCTGCCGCACCCTAACGAATGAAAATTGATTTTCTCCGTCTATAAAACAGCTGATCGATACGGCACAGTCGCGCAATGCTTTACCAGAACAAAACAATACTCGTGTAACGTTCTGGATAAATGGCGAAGCAATCACCTTCGTGATTTTATTCCGAAAAGTTTAAGACTCAAAAGTACCGGGAAATACCAAATCCCAAGACAGGCAGTCAGCAAGACAACGTTTTCAAGTAGCGACGACGTTCTACGATTTCAAATAGTCTCCAGGCGTATCTAGAGGATACATCTTAGCCTATAGATAGAGGAGGCATTAGAATAGCATTAGACTCCCGTGATCAGATAGAGAGTCGAGCTGTGTCAGAGAATTTGTGCCACGTTACACGTTGCATACCTTCTATCGTTAATGTTATAACGTTTCTATGTAACGCGACACAATTTCCAATGTAGCCTGTGGTGTAAACGAAAAATGGTATAAACTGCAGCTCCGTGAACAAGAAAATCATACTATACACATATCCGAACAGTGTACAGTGTGCGACGACAAAAGTGGCAAGAAATAGCAGAGGTGTTCCTTATCGCGAATTCAGGCGAATCAGAGTAACGTCGGGCCGAGCAGAGCGTGACTATAGGAATCAGCCTTGAGAATATTCGAGATAGCTGAACGCTTTAGGCCCTGAAACGACATTAGGAATTACGAGCCGAAGCGTATTGCGCGCCCTCGATAGAAATCCAAGCATAATTGTCGCGCGACGTCGCTCTATGCATACAATGCATACATTTTGAGGATCCGGCCAGTTGCTGATCTGTCCAATTTTTCATGGGTATTAAAAATATTATTTTCACTGTCGCAACATTATTTTAGATCGTATCGGACGCGCGTGCGAAAAAAAAAACGATACGCCGACTATACCGCAAGACGGAGTTGCGGAAAGCGAATATCAAACTTTTTTTTTTTTTTTTTTTTTCGAGGAAATGGAACAACCCAATCCTTCTGTACATCCGGAAGCCAGAATATCAGAGTTATCGCAGTGCTACACTGTGTCAGGCCCTTATCCTTATTCATACCCTTGCAACCAGCTTATCTTTTTCTCACAGTAGAAAATTTGAAGTTATCTTATACGGTTATACATATAGTTCATTTACGTAACCATGTAGTGTGCCTAAGCATGCTGAGAGTATTATCTAATCGTGAAACTATGATAACGCTGTAGTATACATATATAGATATCTTTTTTGGGGAATGTCATCGGGACCGAGGAAATTCTAAGAAATCGCGAAATACGATCTGCCTGCCTTTCGTGAAATAAAACTTTGTTATTATTACGTTCAAGAAGATTTTCAAACTAACCGGTGAGAATCTTCCCAGAAAAAACGTTATCAATTGACAAATCTACGTCTAGTCATTCGCTTAGCTGGATCACCGTGCGTAAACGTTAAAAGGATGCCTTGCAATCGCAAAAAAATAATAGAACCAATAGAATTCTGTTATCTCATTAGCATCTATAAAAAAAAGGTCTAATTGACTTTATTCTTAAAAACTACTACTTCTGCTTTCCATAATTCTCGCATTTAATAGCCTAATTGGTCCCAGCTGGCTGACGTACGTCGAGGTCATGGATTACGACCAGACCTTTGGATCGGATTTAATTCGCCAAAGGTAAAGGAAAAGAAGGAATAAAATATTCGACATAAATGATATAGCGTTTTATTAATTAATATAAGATAATTTGAAATATAAATGTCAAGGAACTGTATGACCCTTTTTTTTCTTAAAAAAAAAAAAAAAGAAAACCTTCGTCGTATCGTGAAATCTTTCAACGAAATATGCGTGTGGCGTGACGACGATACACGTGCTGTATCACAAGACCGGAAGTCCTCGCGCTCAATGAATTTCTTCATTAACGTTCATATCATTCACACTTCCGTTTCTTGCGAGACGTTGCTCGATCAAGAAAAAAATTAAAAGCGCTCTCGCTCTCTACGTGCATCCCTCGAAAGTGACTTACGAGTCACTTACGTTTTTTCTTTATCTTTGTTTTTTCTTTCTTTCTTTCTTTCTTTAACATACACTATAAATTCGAGCGCCATTTCCGTTACTTGCTGCGAACTACGCAAGTTCTTTTAAGTACAACAAAAATGCTTTTTTTTTCTTTCTTTCCTTCTTTACGCACGTAACTTTTTCTTTTTTTCTCACTCTCACTCTCGTAACCCTCGCACTCTCGCTCTCTCGCTCTCTCTCGTTCGTTCCTCTCTCTCAGACTCTCTGACACACTCGATTCTCCTTTATGCAAGAAAAAAGAAACAAGCTTTCCGTATACAATGATATTCCTGCTTATACGTACAGTGGCGTGGAGTATACAAGAGTAAATAGTAATTTCCGTGTAAATCTTATTTTCCATATATCTAAATCGCTATTGTTATTTTTATTTTGCAAAAATGTGCTTAGACTCACGTCTTCCATTGTTTCGCTTACATCGGGGAGCCATTTTTCAATGGATATTCATAGCACTTTATTACTATTGAGGCTGTGACGGTACTTTTAAGTTTTTTTTTTTTTTTTTTGTAATTACTTCAACACTCGAGTCACCGGGGCACTGCAGATTTTTTCAAAAAGTAACATTTTAAAATTTCGCTTAACCAATTTCGAAGTGTCTGATTTTCAAACTATCAAACTTTTAGTTACAAAGTGGCTCAAGTCCTTACAAAGTTTTGCATTAGAGTAAAAACAATTTTAAAAAAGCAGAACTATGATTTTCAATGTCATACGCGAGAACACGTATTGTCGTGCAGTGATTTTTTTTTTTTTTTCTTCAAATTATCATCTCTTTATATTCTCTCAAAATCGTTCAACAGTTTCTTGCAAAAATAAGAGATTCTGTACGGCACGTAACTCACAATAAGTTCAACGATATCCTGGATCTGTACTTTGCGATTCGTCTATTTTAGCCTATA